>LVTN01001034.1:0-21822 GCA_001649415.1 Musa itinerans | reverse complement strand
TATATATATATATATATATATATATAGAGAGAGAGAGAGAGAGAGAGAGAACGGGGAGAAAGCGTTCTAAATTGGGAAGATAGGCGCGTGGAAATTGCGGCATGCTCACCTCCTTTCTGATGGGACCAGACGCCACTATTTCTCCATAGCTGCGTGACTTCGACGGGACGAAGAGGGTGTTAACAGGAAGGATGTGATGGCCAAAAACGACGTCATATAGCGTTTCGAGCATCGGACAATCGTCGAGGATGATGCACGGGAAAGCACGTCGTCTTCCTTTTTCCTCCTCCCCTCGAGAAGAGCTTCGATCCAAAGAAACTCCATTAGCCCATACTAACACTGATTTAGGACTTTCGATCTGTCGATGTTGATTCGATTTCATTTCAATTTTCTGGAATTTAATGAGTTTCGAATCAGATCAAAGAAATTGAGATTTGGGTTTCGCTCACTAATTTAAGACCTTTTGAGTCTCGAAAGAAAATTGAAATCGATTCTTTATTTCAAAAGGTATTTAAATATTTTAAGTACAAGTGTGAAAGAGAAAAAAAAATTATTATTATTTTCATATTTTTCTCATTCCTTTAATCAATCGTTCTATAATCATTTTTGCTATTCTCTCTCTTCTATTATCATCTTATCATTTTTTACAAATATTTTATTTTTATCATTTCTTTTTTATCTCTTGTATTTATTTTATAAATAATATTATTTTAGATTGTAAACTATATATTATTATATTATAATTATTATTCATATATATATATATATATATATATATATATATATATATAGAGAGAGAGAGAGAGAGAGAGAGAACGGGGAGAAAGCGTTCTAAATTGGGAAGATAGGCGCGTGGAAATTGCGGCATGCTCACCTCCTTTCTGATGGGACCAGACGCCACTATTTCTCCATAGCTGCGTGACTTCGACGGGACGAAGAGGGTGTTAACAGGAAGGATGTGATGGCCAAAAACGACGTCATATAGCGTTTCGAGCATCGGACAATCGTCGAGGATGATGCACGGGAAAGCACGTCGTCTTCCTTTTTCCTCCTCCCCTCGAGAAGAGCTTCGATCCAAAGAAACTCCATTAGCCCATACTAACACTGATTTAGGACTTTCGATCTGTCGATGTTGATTCGATTTCATTTCAATTTTCTGGAATTTAATGAGTTTCGAATCAGATCAAAGAAATTGAGATTTGGGTTTCGCTCACTAATTTAAGACCTTTTGAGTCTCGAAAGAAAATTGAAATCGATTCTTTATTTCAAAAGGTATTTAAATATTTTAAGTACAAGTGTGAAAGAGAAAAAAAAATTATTATTATTTTCATATTTTTCTCATTCCTTTAATCAATCGTTCTATAATCATTTTTGCTATTCTCTCTCTTCTATTATCATCTTATCATTTTTTACAAATATTTTATTTTTATCATTTCTTTTTTATCTCTTGTATTTATTTTATAAATAATATTATTTTAGATTGTAAACTATATATTATTATATTATAATTATTATTCATATATATATATATATATATATATATAATCAGGACGATATGTTGGATTTCATACACAATCATGATGAAGATGTGGCAGTGTGCGTAGCCACGTACGTTCGTCGGACCGAGTCGAGCTGAGTCTTAGATCGGCGGTGTGCGTAGCCACTCAGCGTCGGGGGCGGCATCACCTGCACGTAATAGACAACCCAGTCAACGCCTTGGGTCTCTCTTCTCTCTTCTCTGTCTCCTTCCACCTCTTCTCCATGAGCTGTATGACATAAAATCTCCACCATTAATTGTTCTTGTGCCATGAAAACAACTCGAGTGCATATTTATTATTCTGCAGTCAGACTTTTCTTCCGAGGTCTTTGAACGTCGACCCAACAGCAGTCCGCAAGAACACACCCAGTTCACATTCCAACTGGGTTTTCTATCTCATCATCTTCTTCTGCTCCGTGTGTTCTCCGCAGACTTTATCTACTTGGAATCTTTGTGGACGGGTGAAATCAAGTTTCGTTTTACTTTTTATTTTTTTCTTCTTCTACAGATAAAAAAAATGGCTAAATCGCAAACATCTGTTGGTTCTTCCATGCAGGGAGAATCAAATTAACCAAGCTAAATGCTTTATCAGGAGCATCAGTGTTCTTGATGTCCATCGAAAGTGCAACTCAGACTGTAACCTAAATAAGATCAGCGTGGAGTATGTCGATGGCTCATGTGCAATTCATTTTCTGCCTTAAAACCCTAATGTATACTTCTCTCTTACTTACATGACAACGCCATCATTAGTGTAATGTGGCATGATCACTATTCTAGGGTTTGTTCTTGGTCTCCTCTTTCTCACAGGATAGGATATCAGAGATGTGTGTTGCAAGAGCTCGAATGACTCATCTTCTCGGAGTAAACTACTGAATCCGTGATGCCATCGGAGGACTACTATCACAAACATAAACAATTAGTCAACCAAATTGGGTTGACCGATGGATGGCTAGTGTTAGTGTGTCGTTGGATATTCCATAATATAATTTATTTTTCTTCATTGGTTTCACATTGATCGAAACATATAAACTCAGTTGTCTTCTTTCCCAATAATATATGTCGTCGTCTTGGATGATTTGAATACGATCACAAGCATCAAAATCTCTCGATATTTATAGAATTACTTGGTATTAACAGCTGACACGATGTATTGCTGGACTTAATAGTCAAGGAAATGATCCCCCAAAAAAATCGTCCTTCTTTAATTGGTCAACGCTGTTGACCAGTTCTGCCGCATCGAATCGGCCGGCCCAATTGGAAGTGGTAGTTCTACCCGTCTCTGTCTCTCTCTCTTTCATGAGCCCGTGTGAGCGGAGCCTCGGTCCTCTCCACCTGCCCCTTCCTGACGCATCATCTTATGTCACTCTGATGCCCACGGCCGTGTCGTCTCCCTTCTCTCTCCCTCTTTATTCGTCCACCCCATCCCACCTGCGCCAAGACTTCTGCCTTTCTCTTTCTTCTGCTTCGACTTCAGTTACCTAGGCATAGGCGGTCGTACCCTGAGCGGCGGCGACGGTCGCATGGACGTGAACGAGGTGGATTTCTTCTCGGCTGAGAGGAGGAAGGCCGTCGGCAGGGCGGAGGCCGATCTCGGCCCTAAGGTGCCGAGTTCTTGCATCAAGAAGGAGGATCTCACCATCGCCGGGTTGAACCTTCTGATCGCTAACGCCCGCAGCGACCTGTCCACGGTGGACGACGCGGTGTTGCCGGCCGAGGACCACAAAGAGAGCAAGAGCGAGGTGATCGGAAGAACGAGATTTTTGCCGACATGAATTCGTTTGATTGTCGATTAATTGGTCTGATACCGGTTGCACTCTGCACCTGCTTGATTCAGCTGGCGGCCATGCGAGACGAGCTGGCGCGCGTGAAAGAGGAGAACCAGAAGCTGAGGGAGATGCTGAACCAAGCGATCGGCAACTACAACGCCCTCCAGATGCATCTCACCGCGCTGAGGCAGCAACACGATGTAAGATACAATAGATAGATCATACACTAACAACTGAATAAATCGAAGGAATCGATTGATCCATGGATGACGGATGATCGATCGATCCTCCAGGTTGTTGATGGAAGAGTCGAGGCCAGGAACGATGAACATGGAGAGGTCCTCGTGCCAAGACAGTTCATGGATCTCGGCCCAGCTGGGGATGCCGATGAACCATCCCATTCGTCGACGGCTACCCGCGACCGCCCTTCTCCCCCGCCGGACAATGGCGGGGTCAGATCGATGGACTCCGAGAGACGCAAGAGGAGCACCGACAAGGAGATTGTCCCACCACCTGATCACCAAAGCTCTAACAGGGAAGAGAGTAGCACCGAGCAAGCTCATGAAGCCATCATGAGGAAAGCCCGTGTATCCGTCCGAGCTCGTTCCGATGCACCCATGGTAATTAAGATCTCAGTACAATCGCAGGGCTTGCTGTATGTATCGATCGATTTACATGAACGGATTCGACTGCTGGTGTTGATGTCTTCTTAGATCGCTGATGGATGTCAATGGAGGAAGTACGGGCAGAAGATGGCGAAAGGGAACCCCTGCCCCCGGGCTTACTACAGATGCACCATGGCCGCCGGCTGCCCCGTTCGCAAACAGGTGATTAGCAGGAAGCGCAGATCACGTGTTCGTAGGTCAACCTTCGGCTGATCATCCATTGTTTTGCCCTCCGATAGGTGCAGAGGTGCGCTGACGACCGCTCCATCTTGACGACGACGTACGAGGGCACGCACAACCACCCGCTCCCCGCGGCCGCCATGGCGATGTCGTCGACGACTTCGGCCGCGGTGTCGATGCTGCTCTCGGGGTCGATGTCCAGCCCGGAAGGGCTGATGAATCCCAGCTTCATGGCGAGGACGGTCCTGCCTTTCTCGTCGAGCATGGCGACCATATCGGCGTCGGCTCCGTTCCCGACCGTGATGCTGGACCTCACTCACCGCCCGGACGCGACGCAGCTGCAGAGACCGGCACCGGCCCAGTTCCAGTTCCCGTTTCCCGGCGCCGCCGCCGGCTACGTTGCGGTGCCGAATGCCTCTGGCCAGACTCATATCAACCAGTCAAGGTTCTCAGGGTTGCAGTTGTGTGCGGCGACGGAGGCTTCGGAGTTCCCTCATCCGAAGGAGCACACGGCGCTTCCGCCCTCCCTCGCCGACACGGTGACCGCTGCTACGGCGGCCATAACAGCAGACCCCAACTTCACCGCGGCGCTCGCGGCGGCCATATCGTCGATCATCAACGGGAATCATCCGGCGACCGCAAGCGACAACCATGACAACAGGAGCACTGCCAGTCGAACCATTAACGAGGACGACAACAACGCCACCACCACCAGCAGCAAAGACATCAACCCGACCAATACCAATTTTACGGCGACCAAATAGTAATACTCGATCATAATCATCCCAAGCTTTCACCGATTCTTTTCTCCTCATGCATGTAAATTATTTCTTGTATTTTACTATGTAATCGGACAAATTAAACTCGCTTGTGCTTCTTCCCACCGCGCTCTCAAATATCTGCATCTGCCCATCCCTTAGGAACGACGACGGATCGAACTTTTAGATCGAATACCTGATGATTCGGCTCAAACTTTTGATAGTTAGTTGGACTTAGAAAGGATGCGTTAGACCATATCCATCGTGATGGCTCGTACGACCGATCAAAGTCGACAGCCATCTCATCCGGTTTGAAACCCTTCGGAGCGCTGCAGTCGGTGGAAGGTGGAGGATCTCGACCATGCACGTGACCCATGATGGGCGTCCCCTCGAGAGAGGACTGCAGATGGTCAACGGTCTGGGCACGGATATTAAAGTGGACTGTGGGTGAGACACGACATGTTGGATTCCTTTTGCCAACATAATTTATTGCCAAGGTTTGGTCCCAACCATTCACATGCATCTGCTGGCGTCGTGTCATCCTACTTTATGGAATGCCATTTTTGGATCTTCGTACCTCAACTTGGTGCTCATATCTATCCAAACTTGGATCAAATTTCATATGGAGCTCACATCATTGCTTTAGGAGGCGTGCGAGAATCTGATCGGTGGTTGGAACTTCACCTCGGACGTCCGGTACACGTAGTGGACATTATTTTACGCGTACGGCGGGACCCGTCATGTGTACTACAGGTGATTGAAATGGGTCCCACATCGTGTTTGATTTGAGGGCCGATGAATTTTAAAGACGCGAGTAACGAGAAACGATACGAGGCGGTGTAAAATAAGCGACGGCGCTTACGCCTCGGGAGGCGTCCACAGGAGGAGTCGCGGCGATGACGAGAGCACGCGTTCCAGGTGAGGACAAAAGCCATGGGAATTGGAGACGACGACGACTTCGTCGTCCCTGCGTGCTTTTTGTCTTGCCTGAGACGCAGCAGTAAACTGGAAGATATGATAAAAGATTGGAAGAGATGGTAAAAGACTGATGATGAGGAGTAGGAAAGAGAGGAGTAAGAAGACGACTGATAAAAGATTGGAAGAGATGGTAAAAGACTCTGATGATGAGGAGTAGGAATGAGAGGAGGAAGAAGACGATTCCAACACATGATGATGATGGATACGAGCAAAAGAAAGCTGTTGAGAGTTCTCTTTTTGCGGAGAGTGCAAGTTTTGTGATCTCTTCAGACTAGATGTTGGTCAGGTGATGTGGGCGGCCCTCTCAACATGATCACCGGTTTGGTGATAGATCACTGTCAACTTTTCAAGGGTTTCTTCCATCTGTGGACCATCTTACCCATGCACATCAGCTTCTTGACCACGATCACACTGTGGATGATGAAAACTGCATGCACCATCACGGTCTCTCGAATAGGCAGATCCTTTTACGATTCAATCTTTCCCCAGTTGATTTCACAGTTGATCCAATATGTTATTGAGGTTGAACTAAGAGTGCTTAAGAATCACACACCTGGTTACCTAAATCATCGATGGAATCATAGAGAATCATCAAAATCGCTCGTGCTGACCTGAACTTAGCTTTTCAACTTGTGAAAGCTTCGATCGGTCCACGGCAGTTCCATGCACCGTGAAGCTCGACTCTCGGCCACTAATGGCGCAGGGGCGTGCTGTACGAATCCATCCAGTAATTCCCAGAAGTCGATTAGCTTATCTGTTAAACAGCATCACCATGAAGCACATGGTAAGCTGCAGGACGAAGCAGAGTCGCCTCAGCGATCTCGGCATCATGGCAGAGCTCGCCAACTGGAGCCTTTTCAGGAACAGGCGCTGGTGCCACTTCAGACTTACCAGACGAAGGAACAATCTAAGGCGAACTCGCCGAAGCTGCCTCACCAGCTTGGACGACTTCCGGGTGAACATGGACGAACCCTACGCCTACAGCTACAGACTCTGCCGACGGAAGGGCCGCCACTTCTTTCCGTCCCCCACCACCGCTCCTTATCTTGCAATTCCGTCTTGCTGGTGACGGGGTGTAATGCCCGAAGGCTGGGTTGGTACAACGTCATAATCTTATTATAAGAATATAATATTAAAATATAGACAGATAATTCACTTCCACATGATATTTATTGTTTTTCAATTCATAAATAATTCAATCACAGAAATCGTATGATCAAAACCTGAATAAACGACATAATCCTTACAAAGTCTAACAAATTGTTTGCAATCATATAACCTCCGTATAATCATCAAATATTCTACATTATATTACAGTTAATACCATTATATTTACATAATCACAATATCACTATAACGGATCCAAAATAATATTTCACATTAATATCATATAAGTCCAAAATAAATAGAGTTCTAAATAATAATATTTTTTTTCTTTCAATACTATAGTGATCTAAAAATTCAAAGAATAAACATATGAACAAAAAATAATTCTTTAACTCGTTATACCAACCAAAATTTATTACAAATACATATAAATAAATATTATAAATATTTTTCACCATCAATTTAGCGAAAAATATCAAATGTCAAATCAATCATTCTTATTATATTCATTTTAGAGTAAACAAAGCCACAATTATAGCTAAATGATATATCAAAATAAATGTCATATTCATACAAATGATAATGATTAGTTATTCATAATATAAATAAATATAGCTAAAGATGTACGTCTAAATTTATGAAAAATACAATTATAGCTAGGAGTATATGTAAAAAAAATACTCATAGTAATACTAACAGCTACGATTACATTGTACCCCCATGATAAAACTTAGAACTATATTTAACCCTCATGGTGTATGTAATACATATTTCTTAGGATTCCAAAGAATATAATTTTTAAACAAATATCAATGTAAATGTCTATTGATAGGTTTTAGATCATAGTTATACTAGTTAAGTATCAAATATATATTTAAAAAATAATATTTAAATATTTTTTTATCTTTTTATTTTTAATATAATAAATTCATATAATATTTAAACTGATAAGAATCGATTATTTTCATTCTTTTGAATACTCAAAAATATCAAACTGATACTTCCAAAATTGATACATATTTCATTGAATAAGTGTAAATCATGTATTTTTATAGTTCAAACATATGCATTAATTACAAATGCATGCATATTATTTTTAAAACAAGCTAGATGGAATTATTGAATATTTACTTAGCCTCAAACAGTGAATCCAACTCACTTAATAATCAAGACCTCATTCTCTTAATTATACACAAAATATTATTCACTAACCATCCATAAAATATAAACAAATATCATATATAAATTATTTTATTTTATCATATTTTTCTTCTTTATTTTTCCCTCTTAACAGTTATAATTATTCTAAAGTTTTGATAAATTCCTAAATGCATCCTAAATACCAGTAATTAAATTCCATATAGTACGACTTAAAGCACAAATTAACTTTGTCCCTTTTTAATTCATCAGAAACCTCATCTTTCACAGTAAACTAATGCCAATTAAGAATTAATATCATTAAAAGCCTGGTTAACTTAGAAAGCTAAAATTAACTAATTAATAATCCTATCTAGTAATATAATTAGCAGAAAACTTAAGGATTCAAAACCATACCTATATTAGTTTTCTGATCTCTTTTCCCAATTCTCTAACACCAAAAATCCTTTCTCTAATATTCCAAATTGTTCTTTTGCAATTTAGTCCTTCTCCAAACTTATATTTTCAATCGAGTGAGCTTAAAAAGGTCGGAGAGAGAGAGAGAGAGGAGTTCCTTTTGCTATGCGTCGACGATGGGTTGGAAAGGTGGAAAAGCGAAGCTGGAGAAGGTTTGGTGGGGGAATGATGCGGGTGGTCGGTGACCCTCCTCGCACCTCCGACTGCTCCTCCGTTCTCCCGGCAGCTTTCTTCCTCTTCGCACCTGACGGCACGGCAGTACTCGTAAGAGAATCCTCACGAGTGGTGTTAGTGTAAACAACTTTATGTCGAGGCCTTGGGGCCGACACGACTGATTTCGGGTCCAAATGACGGGGATCTTGCTCAGAGTCCCTCGGAGGTTGCCGACGTGACCGATCGCGGGGATCGAGTCACGTGGGGGCTCGTCGGGATGTCCAGCGGGGAAGGGCTCTACCCCGCGGCGTTGGGAAGAAACAGCTCCGTCTTCGTACCTGCACATAGGTCGAGTCAGAAGCTCGACCCGACCCCTCCAACGATCAAGTTAGTGAGCCGAGTGGAGTCCCTTTCTCCTCCCTGGTGTGGGAATCTTTATAGAGTAGTTTACCATTCTTGATGTGCCTGTTTACAGGGTGTGGGTCGTACCTCTGATAATGTCCGACATTGTTGCTGGTGTTGCGTGAAGAACCGGGCTACCGCAGGACATGGGCGTGCCTCGGTCGTCGTCTAAGAGTGGGTGATGTCAGCACATATCGTGTCATCATTACTGCCCCCTTAAGCGGGGTGTCATCCAGGTGCGACTGACGTCGTTGCGTATCATATCGTCATTATTACCCTCATCAAGTGGTGAAATGGTTCGATCAACCGCAAGCTTCGGATTCCTGCTGCGTGTAGCAGAGACGTTGCAGAGGGTGGATTGGGGATGACACCCCCCCCGTTTCACGGCCGGTGGTAGAGAGATGGGAGTGCATGACGACAAGATTCGTGTTGCAGCTGATATAGATCTCATCTTTCTCTTTGGTCAAGCGGGGAAAGACTTGCAGAATTCATGTTGACTCGAAGAAGGTCGTGCGCCCGATGAAACCACGTGTCGCGTCGTCGCCGCTCGCACGGAACGGCTTGTTGGCCCCGGAACGTGTCGCTCAACGCGCATTCGTCGCTTACCCGTTGTAACACCCGCGTGGTCTCACGTGGGGTCTCCCAATAACGGGACGCGTAGAGACGCCGCGAAGTTGGTTGCCCGAAGAACAAATTAGGGGAAGAAATTGACGGTCCAAAAATTCCACTTCCTGTTACGCCCAGCGAATCCGATCGCCGATCATTCTTTCTCTGCCCTCCGTTTTCGCACTCGTATACATTAGCCTTCGATCGAGGCCTCGAAGTCATCGAATCGATCCTCTACAGGCTTTGATCGGCATCGTCGCCTTCTCTTTTTCGTGATCGGGGGAGGAGCAAGATGATCCAGTTGCTGTTCGCAGTGCTGTCGGCGGAGGTTGCGGTGGCGGTGACGCTGCTGTTCAAAACCCCTCTTCGCAAGCTCGTCGTTCTCGGCCTCGACCGCCTCAAGCGCGGCCGCGGCCCCATCATGGTGAAGACCGTCGCTGGCACCGTCCTCGTCGTCCTCGCTTCCAGTCTCTACAGCATCGCCAAGATCAGCAGCGGCTCGGCCGAACCCGGTGCCCTCACGCCCACCGATCAGGTCCTCATGAGCCGCCACCTACTCGAAGCTTCCCTCATGGGTATCCACTCTAGAGTCTCGCCCTTGCTTGTTTCATCTAGATCTTTCTTCTTCTGTGGTTAGGGTTTATTCTATTCATCATGCATTTGGAATGGCTTGGGAAGGTTGTTATGATTGCCGATGATCCGTTTGGAAATAGATATCTTTGACCTGTCAAATTGCTTTTCCCTTGGTAATTTGCATCATTATGGATCTTATACCTGATGTTTTTGTATACGGCGTTGATAACCATAACAGCAATAAAAGTAAAAGATAACATCGGATACATGGTAGCTAATTCTTACAAAATATGATGTATGTATGGATAGTAGAAAATTAGAAAGTGAAGGGAGGAGGACAGTGTGAGGGAGACAAAGAGCGAGAAGGCAAACATTATCTGGATTCAAGACAGATGTTAGCTAGCATGGTGGACCTCAGAGTAGAACACATAGGTGATCCCTGTCATGTATGTCATCGTCAAACTGCGTGGCACTAAGAATGACAGATTCTAAAATGTCAGGGGGGATATGGGATTATTGGTAGCTTCACCATCACCGTGGGATTCATACTAGTCAAAAATCAAGATTGAACGGGCAGACAAAAATGTTGAAAGATTAGACACTTTAAAGGTTAGCCTAAATTGAAGTTCTTCGTCTCTTGAGAGTCTGAGTGAAATTAATTATCGATGAACTTACTAGTCACTTATATGATAGACCTTTTTGGTGTATGTTATTTGCGGATGATATTGTTTTAATTGATAAGAGTTATATGATAGACCTTCTTGGTGTATGTTATTTACGGATGATATTGTTTTAACTGATAAGAGCTTAAATTAAATTAATTATAAACATGAGCTATGGAGGTAATCTTTATAAACTAAAGGTTTTAGATTAAGTAGGATTAGGACTGAATATGTGAGATGTAATTTTATAAATAAATAGGAGAATATAGTTAAGTTGGATGGACAAAAAGTTTTTTTAAGTAAAAGCTTTAAGTATCTTGAATCAATTATTTAACAAAATAGAGAGAACGATAAAGATATTATTTATAGAATAAAAACAGAATAGTTAAAATAGCGAGGGGTGTCAAGAGTCTTGTATGATCATCAGATAACTTTGAGATTAAAATAAAAATTTTATAAGATCGACGTAAGACCAGTAAGGCTTTATGGATATGAGTGTTGGGTAGTTAAAAAATAGCATATGCAAAAAGTTTGTGTTGCTGATATGAGAATGTTGAGATGGATCTGTGTAGTTACTAGAAAAAAAATGCAATAACAACAATAACAACAATAACAAGGTTGTAAATCTCAACTATTTAGAGTTGGTTATATGGATCTTTTGCCGTCATTGAGATCTATAATAAGTCATATGCTTAGTTAAGTTTAAGGTACTTAAATATTTATTTATAGTTTCTATTAAAGTATTTTTAGTTCTTCTTCTATCTCATTTCATATCACTAATATTAATTATTTCACCTCTTCTGATTATCGTATCCGGATGTCTTCTCAGCACATGCCTATACCATCTTAAATGATTTTCTCTCATGTTATTTTTTATCGAAGCGATATCTAGTTATTTATAAATAAAAATATTTTTTTTATCTTTCCTAGTAACTCCACATATTTATCTCAACATTGTTATTTCGATAATAAAATATTTTTATATATGCTTTTTCTTAACTGTCCAACACTCAGTTCCATAAAGTATTGTTGGTCTCACAACTGTCTTATAAAATTTTTCGTTTAATCTCAAAGGTATCCAATGATCATATAAGACCCTTGACGCCTCTCGTCATATTAATTAGCCCGTTTTCACTTCATGAATAATATATTCATTAATCTCTTCATTTTGTTGAGTAATTGATCCAAAATACCTAAAGCAGTTACTAGGAAAGATTGAAAAAAATATATTGTTATTCGTGAACAACTAGGTATCATTTCGATAGAAGATAAGACAAGAGAAAATTGTTTAAGATGGTATAGATATGTGCTTAGGAGATCTTCGGATATGATAGTCAGAAGAGATGAAATGATTAATGTTAATGGTATAAGGAGAGATAGAGAAAGACCCAAAAAGACTTTAATAGAAACGATGAATAAAGATTTAGGTACTCTGAATTTAATTAAGCATATGACTTTTTACATATCTCAATGGTAGCAAAAAATCTATGTAGTCAACCTCAAATAGTTAAGACTCACAGCTTTGTTGTTGTTATCTCTTGGGAGCCCAATTTTTGACTATTTATCGAATCAGAAAATTTATCCCATGGCTGCCAAAACTACATCTCCATTGTTGGTTGTAATTTGACGTGCTTGGTAGGAGCCCATTGATCAAGTGTGACAGCCTGAGTATTGTTGCAACTCTTTCCAAAGGTCTATCATAGGGACATAGTCATTGATAACTTATCTTTGAGATTTTTTTAAATTATTCATTTATACTTGATATTTTGTTACAATTTTAAGTTTTTAACAAGAGTTTCATAACTCTAGGCAACATACAATGATGTGATTCTTCTCTGGTAAAATAATAAAAAGAAAGAACAATGTAAATAGGAATGGTTATCATAATATTATAGATTAAAAGAAATTATAGTAGTAGCTAAAGCTCTGACTTCTGGAACTTGAACACCATTCTCTTAGTAAGTTTTAGCATCCACGCCCATTGAGAGAGCACTAAAATCTTGAATTTGAAACCTCTTTGATCTTGTCAATTGCAAATGGAGCATTGCGGGGGAGAGAATAGATAGTATAAATCCACAACAGGTTTCTCAGTCCAGATTGAATTAAAAGAATTATGTTAAATGAATAAGTTATAGTTACCAATCGAATTACATAACATGTAAACTGGTTGAAAGGAATGAAGAAACAGAAAGCAAAAAAGCTTGAATTCTCCTCTTGACTGGAATGAAAAAGTGTAAAATCTTTTTTGTTTTATTGCTGGAGTTTTACCCACGACTAGTACAGGTATGCTGGTGCGTAGGAGGCATTAGTTATGTTGTTTTGTTGAGTAATGGATGAAGATAGTGAAGCTGTTTTTATTTCTTGGTTGATGGCCAAGTAGAAGGGGTGACATCTCACATAGCAGAAATCTAAGCCAATGATAATGCTGGAAGGTGTCACGAATATCCACCATATTCTTTTGCAGAACAAGGTGGATAGACAAATATATCATAGTTTGCATCTTAAAATTTAGTTGTCACATGCTGCCTCTTGATAATTTCAATTGAAATTATGCATCGTAAAGATATGCTCAATATATTAAGGGAAATATCAATATCCATGATTGAACAGACACCTTTGGTGTCAAAAGAAACTTTCACTGTAAAAGCAACACGATCTTACATCTCATCTAGTAAGGTGGCTATGTTGATTGATATTTGCAGCAATGTTTTTAATTTTTCTGTGGCAATATGAGACATGCATAAAGTTTAAGGTGCAATCTATTATTTCTGCTGTGAGATTTCTTGTTTACCTTGTAAATGACTCTACTTTTATTTTTGCCATTGAGAAATGAAAATGCATAGGATATCCCTCTGAACTCACAAATGTGTTATTAATATCAACATTTTTTTCGATGTTATGTATTAATTGTCATATTTTGCCCTATATAACCCCGAAGAGATACTTAAAGTTCTGAAGGATGTCACATATATATATTCACATTTTGATGGCCAAAACCTGATATTATAATATTTACAGAGTTGGTGGCTGCTATTGCCTCGAAATTTGCATAAGGTTTTGTGGGCATGACATCTGTACCCTTCTGATTGTTCTTGCTTTTTTTTGCTATAGACGTCTGTGAGATCATTTGGAATTATGCTGTCTTCTTGACTGCTTATGATAGGCATCACACAGCTATTTACTTAAATTCATTACTTAAATTAATGGTAGATCTGGTGGAATTGCTATTCTTTTCATTTTAGGTATCCACCTTCTAGTCTAAACATTGTATGTAACTATGGATAATTCTGCAAACTTGCATCTCATGGTGATTTCAGAAGTACTCTGTTCTTAATTGCAAAGAGCCTTGTCCTCTACTTTAAATTGTGAAATCTTTATAAAACAATTGCTTGTCTTGATGCTAAGTCTCACCCACATTTTTCAGGTTATTCCCTTTTCCTTGCACTAATAATTGACCGTCTTCACCATTACGTCAGAGAATTGCGTGGGCTAAGAAAGAGCATGGAGGCTGTCCTAAAGCAAAACAGGGTTTTGGAAGAAGCAAAAACTGGGGGTTCAAGTGAGGTAAAAGCACTGGACGGAACGATTGCAAGTCTAAATGAACAGATAAAACAGTTAAAATCAGAGTCCGAAGACAGACTGCAGGAAGCAAAAGCTGCAGAAGCAAGGGCGTCAGCTCTGAAAAAGCAATCTGAAGATTTGCTTCTTGAATATGACCGTCTTTTGGAGGACAACCAGAACCTTCGGAACCAGTTGAATTCGATTGACAACCGATTGTCATTCTCTGATGCTAAGAAAATTGCATGAGACCACCAAAGAATGTAAGTGTTCAAGGGGAAAACTATATCGCTCTTAGAACAGTTTTAATTCTCGTGATACTTATCCCTTGATGAGCTATTTTGGTATTTGTACTTCTTGTTGCTCTATCATATCTGTGGAGTTTATTGTGATTAATGGCACTGTCATTTGTGGTTTTATGCCTTCAAGATCTCATTCATAACATAAAACAAGATATTTACACACACATGAATCCTTTTACTTGGATACATATACCCCAAAGAAGTAGTTGCACTTGCACAGATTCTTTGTGTGATTGCAAAAAGTACTTTGAAGTTGCATCAGAAACTTCTCAGCATACTATTTTTGCAGCAATGATATCATTGAATTTTTTTGGAGTGACCTGCTACTGCTGGTCCTCTTCCTAATGGAGCTGATAACGATCATGGAATGGTCAGAAAGATTGTGCTAAGAGACTTCTCTATTTATTTTTATTACATATTCTGATATCATGGGCATATATTATGTATGACACACACACAAGCTAGCAAATTGTTTCATCTCCATAGTCTGTTGTTTGCTCTCTTTGTTGCTTCATTGCCAAGTCATTTATAGCAATCATCTAATGTTTTTAGTGTAGGAATATGTAAAATAGACAATCCATCAATATCATCTCAATCAATTAATACATTAATAATTAAAATATTTTTATTACTGTATTACCTTTTTTTAAAGTGGTCTGACAAATATAGCGTCTATTTATCCAACGAAATGCACGTGTGTGGCACGTGCATAGGTTAATGCGCGGGTTACTTTCAAAGTCGGCGAATCGCGCTCTCTCGCCCGTCCTTGGCTTCTTCTCTCTGCTCGCGTGACGCCGGAATCCGGGAGGTCGCTCCGATCGGCGCTTCCAGCTGATGGAGTCCTTCGCAGTCTAGCGACCGATCATGGTACGAAATAGCAATTCTTCCTTCTATTTCGAATGATGTCAAATCGATTACTGGTCTTTCGCGATCGATGCGTTCAAACCCTATTCCTGTTTTAGGGTTTTCCCGATACATACTGATCCTTCTTCTCCTTTTTCGTTCTTCCGCCGAGAATTTTTCGGGTGATCGAAGCCTTCTTCCAATGTTTCTTCTAAATCGATCCTTCGTATTTATAGGCACTAATTGTTCCACTTTTTTAATGGATCTCTGTTTTCATATGCCGTAATCGCCGTGGCATTCCTACTTCTTCATGCCATCATCAATCTCTCGAGGACTTCTCTGTCACGTCAGCTTCTGTTCTCTGATTCTTTTGGTGTTTTACGATTGTGCACGCCTGTAATCAAAGTCTCAAGCGTGTTCTTCCCAGATCTCTTCTGGCTTGTGAACTGTGAGAATCGATAGGTAGGTAGTAGTTTCAATTTAATTTCCTTGTTGGAGGTTTTATGTTGTTTAATATTTTGGATTTCAATCAGAAATTTTCTCCATTAAGTTTAGTAGTCTGAATCATCCCAGAATAATTGTGTTCAATTCAGGTAGATTCCCTTTCAACAAGGCAAAGAGGAGATACAGAGAAAAGAAATAGAATTCTCTTTGGATGAGAAAATTTTGAAAGCATACCTTCAGAATTATCATCCCAAAACATTATATTTCCATAGCAACCAATTACTGAAAGACTTGGCTTTAAACTTAAGGATTTAATCACTATATCATTATCTTATTTATTTTTTTTTTATCATTTTTAATCGATTTGAAACTATAATGATTCATTTGGACTCAAACCAGTGGTTTTGAGTCGGTTCGATTTGACTCCGATTCTAACTTGGTTCGGTTCGATTTGGACCGAATGATGATCAGGACTAATTACAAGATAACCAGAGAAATAATCTTTTCTAGATTACATATAGTATTTGAATACAGTAGAATCACATATACGTTTGAACAGTAGAATATCCTCTTGATATTCTTGATTCGATTAATAAACGCAAATTAGCAAGGTGTGATAGAAGAAAACAAAGGAAACGTTGGGATACAGGGTTTTGAGTCGTCAAATTTAACTTGTTTGGAAGAGATCAAATTAGAATTATATACCAATAAATTAGTTCTCCTTGAACGTACAGTATAAGATAAACTATTCTTGAACAAAGCAGCAGATGCCTCGTTTCTAATTTACCTGTAGGCAGGCTTGTCTATCGTAATCAATGAGTTGGGCTTTGCTCATTAATGCTTGCATCTAATAATGGCCTCGTTGTACAACCATGTGGCTCGGATTTGGCTTGATGCAAGAACAAATCTAGTCTCTTTATGAAATGGATTACGCTTATCTTTGTTGTCCCTATAACATTAGGGTTGAGTCAACAATTCTAGCATGGTATTATCCCAATTTGAATATAAATCATAGTTTCTTGACAGAGGATTTGCACCGAATCGTTAGGCACGCCTACAACAGCGCAGTAGCCCCTGCGCTCCCTTTTGTCTCAGGAACCTCGTCCCTGTCCCTACGTACCTCCATGCATGTGCCTTCTAATTCTGCCTTCCTCCTCTCCATTCTTTTTAAGTATTCCTCCTGTTCTCGTTGCAGCTTTCCCCATGCATCTCACGTGTCTCCTGATTCCCTTCGATGCCAATTTTACACTGCCACAAGATGCCCCTTGCAGATTTCCGCTGACTGCACCAGAACCTTCTCTCTTCGTGCTGTTCGAATCTCGAGGCATAATTGCATCTTCTTCCATGGTGTAATGGACAAATAATATATCATGGAAGGCCATGAAGCGTACAAGATCGTGACCATCCGAATCGTAAGGGCATCAATACTCGTGTTGATCTTAAAGCATTTATGATCGCGGTTGAGAAGGGGACGGGCCCTACGTGCCCGTTAACCGTCCAACACACAACCTTACATCCCACGTTGGGTGGCATTCCCGTGATTTCAGGGAGATAAGCGTGGCAAACTCTTGGTCTCGTTAACCTTGAGATCGCGTCACATCGGTCCCGTTTAAATCCCTCGGCCTCGCTCTCTACTTCCTCCGCCACCCTCGCGAAGCACTAGACATGCTTCCGAATAGCCTTTTCTTGTTGTGCTTCTTCCTTTTCCTTCCCCTCGTGGCATGCACGTCGGTGCCGCCGCCGGACCTGGCGCCGATGAGTCCCGATGAGAACGCCACCGAGTTCATCCGCGCTTGCTGCGTCCGCACCCGTTACCCCGACCTCTGTTTCACGTCGCTCTCCTCCTACGCGTCGGTCGTCCGGCGGAGCCCCGTCCAGCTCGCTCGCCTGGCCACCAACGTCACCTTCGCCCGCCTCCGTGCCCTCCGCGCCCACGTCTCCGCCCTCCGCCGCGCCGGAGCCGGCGCGCCCGGGCGCGAGGCGGCGGCGCTGCGTGACTGCGCCGAGCAGCTGTGCGACGCCGCCGACCAGGTGGGTCGGACCGCCGCCGAGCTGAGGGGCCTGGAGGCCCTGGTTGGGATGGAGGTAGCGTGGCGAGTCTCCAACGCCCAGACGTGGATGAGCGCCGCGCTGACCAACGAGGACACATGCTCCGATGGCTTCCGCGAGATGGGCGGCGGCGGCGGCACGGGCTCCATCAGGACCGACGTGTGCCGGCGGGTCGGGAGGGTTAAGCAGTACACGAGCAACGCCCTTGCCCTCGTCAACAGCCTCGTCAACGGCGGATGATCGCTTCTCGCCGTCTCTCTCTTAATACTTGGATCACCAAAGCTGCGTATTTTAAAGTGGTCTGGAAACATGGTATGTCTCAGATAGCTAATTTCGTTGGTGTTGTGTGAGAGAGAGGGAGAGAATAGATATAAAGTGGTATTGTAGTTAGTCTAGTGTTGGTGAGTTGCTTGCTTGGTGGGATTCTGCTTTGTAAAGACACTCTTCTATGGCGTGTTTCCGGTTGTCATTTGTCTTCTTCCTTGAAAACAAATGCCGTTCTTTGCAAGCTTTAACATGCCTTGTCGTAGACTCTCTCTTTCTGTGACTCTTGTAAAGCATAGACTAAGATGGAACAATCCATTGTTTAAGATAAACCTTCTTGTAGATTCTTTAGATCTTGGAGATATTGTGCGGGACTGCCCATCTGCTCGGTGCACCACGAGACTGAGCTGTCTCTATCATGAAGCTGTAGCAGCTGGAGATTGCTGATACTGTGTGTCCATGGCACTTGAGCATCTTCCTTCCTGCTGTGGTTCTTGAATAATTGAACTGGAAAGTAGGATTTGCGGGTGGTCGGTGCGATCTCTGTTACACCTCTTTGATGTATTTCTTCTCCCTTTCTCGACAGAGGTCTTCTTGCTTTTTATGACTCTTGCAGGGTTTTCGAATTGGATTTCTGTGCAGGTGTAATTTTTGACATGACTGGTAATACTGGGAGTCCGTGAGATCATTAGGGAGCCTTCGGATTTGGGTTTTCTTATGTAGAAATTTTAAGGTGGGCGATGATTCATTTGATGTTGATCACTAACGTTGATCAACTTTGCTGTGGTCGATGATGGTTAGATGTTAGTCCTTGATAGTTGGTGTTTTTTAGTTAATGCTCTCATGTTTCTGATCTCTTGGATGTTGGTGAGTGCTTAGCTATTTAAATCACCGATGGCTGTTACTGTCTCGGGCATTGTAGCTGACTGAAAGCAGTGTCTGGCATGCAGAAGACACAATATCTTGACTGTTGCATGACTTTCTTATGTTTATTGGAGCTGAAGTCAAATTATTTCAGATGCAGAATTTACTGACAGATTTGTTTTGAGGTGCTAAGTCCATAGCTGCAGCAATTCGTGTCTTCTGCTGAGATCAAAGTGGATAATCTGCCTCCCTCCCATCATCACCTGAAACCTCTGCAATGTTTACTGGTCACTTTTGGATTAGGGCTATGCACTGAAGAGACCAAGCGCATGTATGATGAATGATCTTGATCACAGTGTAGGCAGTACCATCTTCTTGCATCATAATGCAACAGGTACTTCTTCTCCATCCTGTATACACTTCAATTCTTTGCATCTCTCCCAACCTAAACACCATCTTTGCATAAGATTATGATGTTCTTCCTACCACCAGGCGGATTTTAAGTTGTTGGCCGGTTCGTCTTCAAGAATTCCTACAGGTACGTGTGAAGGACACCCCCCCCCCCACTGGATTGGTGGGGCCCGGCCCCTGCGATGCGTCGCTCTGCCCCCACCACTCGCTCGCAGCCGTCAGATCGTCATCCGATGGTGCATGCTCCCGTCGCTCGATCCGACGGTTGGAAATCGATCGAGGTCCGCAGGAGGACTAGATGTTTCTAGAAAGTTCAAAAACACCACCCGATATGCATGCCTTACCATTCGCCGCTCTCTCTCAACGGTCCGCATGCCGAACTCGCCATTCCTACCTGACTCCTTTACCCGGGCGCTGATTGCAGAGCCCGAAATGGGACCCAACCCCTGCTCGGCAACAAAGCTGTTCTCAGTGCGGTCCGTTGGCCCCCCGTAAAAGTGCACCACCACCTACTAAATAACACATAAAATCTAATTTGCTCTGTTTTTCGTGTGCAGAAAAATCCGGATTAAATTCAGTGGAAATTCCAAATTAGAAAATAGTTAAGTGCAAGAAACTTGCAATACGGTTTTATTACCGTAATAAAACCTTAAGATGAGAGAGAGATTGCGTGTGCTGTTGTTATTTCCGCTTCTCCCTTGCTTCATTTATATGATTTCGGCTAACCACTAGAACAAGGCCTTTAGACTCCTCTCTCTCATCCTTTCGATGAGTGAGAATGTAAGAGGTGTTTCCGTGTGCATCGTGTGTTTGTTGTAGTTCTTCTGCGCCGGAAGTACTTCAGTATTGTAACAGTGTGTGAGGTTGCAGTGAGTAGGGTCACCGGCCCACATGGCTTCGCCGCTCAGTCTCCTTCTCGCCGGCGCCGTCCTCTTGCTAACCTCCCTCCCCGGCGGCGCCACCGACCTGGGCTCCGACACGGCCGCCCTCCTCGCCTTCCGCGACGGCGTTGGCCGGCTGGCGCTGCCGTCTTGGAACGCCAACTCTCCCGGTGCGCCCTGCTCGTGGCAGGGCGTCGCCTGCGAGTCCGGCCGCGTCGGCTGTCTCCGCCTCCCCGGCGCTGGCCTCATTGGCCGTATCCCCGCCGCTGTCGGCAAACTCACTTCCCTCCGTACCCTCAGCCTCCGCTTCAACGCCCTCTCCGGGCCCCTGCCGCCGGAGCTCGCCAGCCTCGCTGCGCTCCGGAACCTCTACCTGCAAGGAAACCGCTTGTCCGGGGACATCCCGGGGTTCCTCTCCTCCCTAAAGAACCTCGTCCGCCTCAACCTCGCCGGCAACCAGTTCACCGGCGGGATTCCACCGGAGCTCAACAACCTCACCCGGCTCGGGACGCTGTTTCTTGACAACAACCAGCTCACCGGCGGGATCCCGGACCTCGATCTCTCCAACCTCGACCAGTTCAACGTGTCTTACAACCAGCTCAACGGATCGATCCCGGCTAAGCTCCGCTCTCAGCCAGCGAGCGCATTCCTGGCTACGGGCCTCTGCGGTGGTCCCCTCGGGCCGTGCCCGGGCGAGATCGCGCCGTCTCCATCGGCGGAGGAGCCGGCCGCCGAGAATGCCGGCGGCGGGGCAGAGAATAACAGCGAGAAGAAGACGAACAAGAACAAGCTCTCCGGCGGGGCGATCACCGGGATCGCAATTGGTGCCGCAGCCTTCTTGCTCATCGTGCTTGTGGTGCTGATACTTGTCTGCCGCCGGAGAAAGAAACGGCCGGCGGCCGGCGGGAAGCAGATTGTTATGGTGGCGGCTGCTCAAGAGCAGAGGGATAAGGGTTCAGGGGAAGGAGGAACAAACGGCAACGGCCCTGCTGCGACTCCAGTGGATGCAGCGGTGAAGGCTGCGACGTCAGCTGCCGGGGATAAGAAACTGGTGTTCTTCGGCCGGGGAGGGGCAAGGCGGTTCGACCTGGAGGATCTGCTGCGAGCGTCGGCGGAGGTGCTGGGGAAGGGCACGTTCGGGACAACTTACAAGGCGGTGCTCGAGACTGGGATAACGGTGGCGGTGAAGCGGCTCAAGGACGTGA
>LVTN01001033.1:41930-102686 GCA_001649415.1 Musa itinerans | reverse complement strand
TATATATATATATATATAGTGACAGTGGAAGGAGTACAATAATAAGAGGATAGTGGCGTGGCCATTAGTGGGGATGGTTGAAAGAGACATGATGTATGCAACCAAATAATAAGTTGATCCATTTCTTGCAAGTAATGTGCAAAATATATGGAATTCAATCATCATTGTTGGGATATTTTATTTTTTACTTTAATAATTTATCAACTTAATATGGGAGGGACCTTTGCTTGACATGCCCCTACCATAAGTTCCAAACGAGTTGGAAGTATGTACGTGTTTGGATTCTAAGAAGATTCCCTTTTGACAAAAATGGATGGGATCCGATCAAAATTAATATTAATAAATATTTATATATTATTTATTATTAAATATGAACTTGGGAAGAACTGTTCAGTAATAAAAAAAAAGACCAATTGGAAAGTATGGAGCTTTCTACATGGAAGACATTAAGAAGTCTGAAGAAATCACCTTTGCATAAATGGTAGAAAATGATATAAATATTCGTTTTCCAATTGGCGTCGGATTGGGCTGTGCTCTTATTCCGGTCAACGCGGATCTCCGTCCAAATTAACGAATGGCTTCGAGCGCAAAGCATTTGCACGTTAAACAGGCGGCTAATCAACGACCTCAAACATCCATGCCCATTCTACCCTCCTCTTTCCCCCATAATGACACGACATCAAACGGAGGCAACCAATGGTGGATGATCAATATCTCGGTCAATTCCTCCGTAGACAGTTGCCAAAAGGATAATTCTTTCGTAAAATATTTTTTGAACTGACAAAAAAGCCACAGTTTATATGTCGTTCATGCATTAGTCGGAGAGGGACCGAATTGGTATTTTGTTTGCAGTGAGGGCATCGGCGGTCATTTTAACCGATTACAACGTCCATCATTGCCGCGAAGCAGCCCATCTCGCCTTCTTTATGGCCACCGGGAAAAACGTGTGGCCGGCGCCCTAAAAGAGCAAGGATTTCAAGCCCTTGTTTTACCACACCCCCCTCCCCCCCTTCTCTCGTCCTATAAGAAGCAACGACTCAACCCTCTTCTCCCCCCAAAAGGAAGGATAGAAGACCCCCAGCCCTCCTCCGCTTCTCCAAATTCCCTTTGTTTTCGTAACCAAGCTCGAGTTTGGAGATAGACAAAGACGCACTCGGTCGCTTCCATGGAGATGCTGGGCTCGTCTCTGCTCCGGACGACGACTCCTCTGCTTCGTTCATCCAGCTCGTCGCTGTTCCCGGGTGACCGACCGAGCGACCTCCTCTTCTCCCGTGCTTCGTTCCCGTCGAGGCAGAGGATTGGTCTAGCCAGGAGAGTGGTGAGGTCTCCGGTGGCCGCGGTCGTGCTGACGGAGAGGTTCGTGAGGACAGAGGCGGAAGAGAAGCCGGTGTGGTTTAAGGTCCAGGCGGCTGTGACGGTGAGGAGGAGGAAGCAGGAGGATCTCAAGGAGAGCATCGCGAACCAGCTGGATGCTTTCTTGGACAAGATGGGGAAAAATGTTGTGATGGAGCTCGTCAGCACCGAGATCGATCCCAGTAGGCCTATCCTTTCCTGTCCCTTGCTGTTGACAGGTAGAAATTGATTGGTTTTTGTCGACTATTCTAATGGCCAGCCTTTGGTACCGACAGAAACGCGGAAGCCCAAGACGAGCAACCGAGCGGCGCTACGGGGCTGGTTCGAAAAGAAGAACACGAAGGCGGAGCGGGTCGTCTACACGGCGGAGTTCGCGGTGGACTCCAGCTTCGGCGAGCCGGGAGCTATCACGGTGCTCAACCGACATCAGAGTGAGTTCTTCCTGGAGAGCATCGTGGTGGAGGGCTTCGCCTGCGGCCCCCTCCACTTCGCTTGCAATTCTTGGGTCCAGCCCACCAGCGTTCACCCCAACAACAGGGTCTTCTTCGGCAACAAGGTCCTCTTCCTACCCATATCTTTCGCTCCGAGACGTCGATGAACCGTCACCAAAAACGTGGTATGCTGACGGCCCCTTCCATGTTTGTTTGGTGTAGCCATATCTGCCGTCGCAGACGCCCGCCGGACTGAGGGAGCTGAGGCAGCAGGAGCTGAAGGCGCTGAAGGGCGATGGCAATGGCGAGAGGAAGCTGACCGACAGAATCTACGATTACGACACGTACAACGACTTGGGCAACCCCGACAAAGGGATTGAATTTGCCCGGCCGACCCTCGGAGGAGAGAAGATGCCTTTCCCGAGGAGGCTGAGGACAGGGAGAGCCCCAACAGCCACAGGTAAACGACAGAAGCATTTTCACCGTACTGCTCTGAGTGACTAGGGACCATCTGACACAATCTTTTGTCGTGTCTTCTAGGTCATAGATCTAAATCAATGAACCTCGGTAGAACTACCTTCTTTGCGGTGCTTTGATTGGGTGGACCGAGAAAATTGAAAGTTTTCTGTGTTTCCTTCTGCAGATTCACACGCGGAGAGTAGGGTAGAAGATCCCCTACCCATGTACGTGCCTCGCGACGAGCGATTCGAGGAGGGCAAGCAGGAGATGCTAAAAGCAGGGGCTCGTAAGGCGGTGCTCCACAACCTCGTGCCTTTGCTGGTCGCTTACCTCTCCCCGGAGAGCCATGACTTCAAGGCCTTCCATGAGTTGGACAACCTCTTCAAAGAAGGCCTACGCTTGAAGCGAAGCTTACAAGATCAACTCTTCCACAAGATCCCATTTGTGACCAAGATCGAAGAATCAAGCGAGGGATTACTCCGATATGATACGCCAGACATAATCACAAGTAAGCCGTCAGTGGAGTAGCAGATTTGGAGTAATTATTACTGTCTGGTCTGAACTTAGGCGTCGTATTAGATTTGTGGTAGACAAGATCGGAACGACAACAACAGTACAATCGCTGTTTTTTTCCCTCCATCCGTAGTGCATGTTGCCTTTTTGACCCCCTGCTTCTTTCTTTGTCACGCACCCAACAGAGGACAAGTTCGCATGGCTGCGCGACGATGAGTTCGCCCGTCAAACCCTAGCGGGGATCAACCCTGTCAACATAGAAAGGCTTCAGGTGCTCGTCCTTTACTTCTCCTTCCCGAAGTTGCAAGCCATTTGTATTCTACATTCTAATGGGGATAAAGGTACTCCGGCAGTCGGATAAAGGCGTGAAGTACTCCGTATAATTGGTGGGACGGAGCACAGCCCCCCACGTGATCTATGTGGATACGATGTCCAAATGATTTCTCCTCTCGACTTATCATTCTAAACGTGTTGTACTTCATGTAGGTGTTTCCTCCTGTCAGTAGGCTTGACCCTTCCGTGTATGGTCCACCTGAATCCGCCATCAGGGAAGAACATATCACCAGCCATCTCAATGGCATGCCCGTTCAACAGGTAGCTCTTGTTCGTTTAAGCTTGGATGAATCGTTGTTGCCGTCACAATTATGTTGAATCTTCCTTTTTTTTATCTTCGACCGTGACAGGCATTGGAGGAGAACAAGCTTTTTATACTGGACTTCCATGATGTCTACCTTCCCTTTATTGATCGGATCAATGCGCAAGATGGGCGAAAAGCATACGGCACGCGCACCATCTTCTTCCTCACCGAGTTGGGAACTCTTAAGCCGATTGCCATCGAGCTGAGTCTACCGCCGGTGAGACCTGGGGATGCTCGGACGAAGCGCGTCCTCACGCCGCCGACTGATGCCACGGGCAACTGGCTTTGGCAGCTCGCCAAGGCGCATGTCTGCTCCAACGACGCCGGCGTTCACCAACTTGTGAATCATTGGTAGGTTCACGGTGGATTATATCTCAGCGTAGTCGATCCGGCGGACGTGTATCCTCAAGGACGGTGACACTAAATTGCAGGTTGAGAACTCATGCCTCCGTAGAGCCCTTTACACTGGCGGCTCACCGACAACTAAGTGCGATGCATCCCATCTTCAAGCTGCTGAAGCCCCACATGCGATACACGTTAGAGGTCAACGCCCTGGCTCGCCAAATCCTCATCAATGGCGGCGGAGTGATCGAGTCCGGCTTCACACCTGGTCCGGTCTGCATGGAGATCAGTGCGGCGGCGTATCGCGATCACTGGCGCTTCGATCAGGAAGCACTCCCCGCTGATCTCATCAGAAGGCAAGTGTCATGCCGTCTCCACATTTATGGACGATCGTATTTAGCTAACGGGGTTCTTCTCACTCGATTGTTGACAGAGGCATGGCGGTGGAGGACAAGACGCAGCCACACGGCCTGAGGCTCGTCATCGAGGACTACCCGTACGCGACCGACGGCCTCCTGCTGTGGTCCGCGATCCAGTCGTGGGTGGAAACCTATGTCGCCGCCAACTATTCGGACGACGAGGCCGTGCAATCCGACTCGGAGCTCCAGAGCTGGTACTCCGAGGCCGTCAACGTCGGCCACGCCGACAAGCGCCACGCACCGTGGTGGCCGCGCCTGTCGAGCCCCGCCGAGCTGAGCTCCGTCCTCACCACCCTCATCTGGCTCAGCTCCGCCCAGCACGCCTCTCTCAACTTCGGCCAGTACCCGATCGGGGGTTACATCCCGAACCGCCCGCCGATGATGCGGCGGCTCGTCCCGATGGAAGGCGACCCGGAGTACGAGCACTTCCGGGCCGACCCAGTCAAGTTCTTCCTGTCGGCGCTTCCGAGCCTGACTCAGGCGACGACGTTCATGACGGTGATCGACACGCTGTCGACGCACTCGGTGGACGAGGAGTACCTGGGGGAGCGACCGGACCCGTACACGTGGACGGGGGACGGCGAGATGGTGGAGGCGTTCCACGAGTTCGCGGCGGAGGTGAGGCGGGCCGAGACGGAGATCGCCAGGCGGAACACCGATCCGGCGAGGCGGAACCGGTGCGGCGCCGGCGTCTTGCCGTACGAGTTGATGGCGCCGAGTTCGGGACCCGGGATCACGTGCCGTGGGGTACCCAACAGCGTGTCCATCTGATCCACGTCACACTACGTATCTTTCAATCAAATCCAAAGGAACCCAAATAGGGATTCTTTATAAAGAGGTGGGCTGTTCTTATGTAAATAATTCAGTATAGTGGATGTTCATTAAATATATGAAATAGGGGTTGGCATTTTTTCCATGTATTTTTTATTCAAAAGAGAACAATAGTGGGGCAAAAAAAAACCTTTGATTCTGTGCTGTCTCTGGGAATTGCTGAAATTTTGATGAATAATATAAAATAAATATCGATAAATAATGAGAAAATCAACTAAATCTAATTTGAACGGTCATTCCAACTTTTGACCTAATCAGCTCCAATCAATTGATTTTATGCAATAATATATTTATGAAAGTACCATCTTAGTGTCATTTTCACAATTTGCAATTTACAAAATATTTGAGACTAATCACAAAAATCATATAAATGAAATATTCATATATATTTTTTTATATCCTAAAGTCCCTTACAAGGAAATTCACAAAATTTATGGATTAAATTATTATTTTTCAAAGGTATCAAATTATAAGTTTTTCAGTATTAGAATCTCACATCATACGTAAATTCAAATTCTAGTTTAAATCTAACCAAAATTTACCTTTGCATTCGTTATAAGTAACGGTACCGATAATTGAGAATATTAGATAAATTTTGTTCGATTCTTAAGTTAGTAAAGGATTCGGAGGAATCAATAAAGAATAATAAGGAGTTCTCCCCTTATAACATACACCTAGGTTTTCTTTTTATAGCGCATTGGGGTGATTGTTGAGCCTATAAACATACACCATCGATGAGCTGTGAGATCAGTGTCGTCGGTTGTTGTCTTGATCAAATGTGTTGCCTCATAGTTTTAGACCTAACATTTCTACAAGTGTTGTGTCAGCAACCTCGTGAGAAAGGATTTAGTTGGCATGTCAGCGATATGAGCGTGATGTGTCAACTAAGTGAGCTCGATGTGTCATCAATCAATCATTGTAAGAAATTAGAACTATATAACTAATTGTGCTACCTAAATTTAAGCTTATATTTATTACTGTTTGGTAGATTTACTAATCAAGTATGTTGTCCATCTAGAGATACGAAATGGAACTTGAAATATACACGTACACACATCAAAGCAGCAGTGAGGTATGGCCAAAGGTCACCACCATCCTTCTTCCTCTTCCAAGGCACCACTGAGCTTGAGAGAATGTGCTCTCAAGAAGTTGCTCGGTAAGAGGGATGCACGGTGGACTCAAACTCCTTCAGAAAGGCTGTCGCACAGGATATATATATATATATTTTTTTTGGTGGAGAGGCTTTCTTAAAGGACGTCAAAAGTTGCGAGCTTGGAAGTCTAATAATGCTGCAGAAGCGATGGAAGTTTCGTCCGAGCGGAAGATTGGATGAGGCTGTCAATTAAGGCTGGTATGATGCTCGAGACCGAATCGAAGGTGTTTAGTTTGCAGAGTTCAAGATCAGCTTTTGCTGGATCAAGATGCCAGTGCGGACGGATTGGTATTCCTCGATCAACAACCGGTAGACTATTGGTCTAAGGAGCTTTGTTGCTAATCTTTCAGAAAAAGTAGGTCTTAAGAAGTGAAGGAAGGATTCGGCAAGTAAGAAAGGAAGAGAAGAACAAAAGCAAAACAAAAGAGAAAAAGCTAGAAGAAGAAGAAGAAAAAGAGAGCTGAGAGGATCAATAAAAAAGATCGCAGCTACGTAGTGACACATTGCAAGTCTCCACAGGTTTTTTTCTCCGGGGATTTCGTGGCATACACGTCGAGAGGATCGGATAGGAACACAAGAGAGATCGTGTCAGTGCCAACAAGTAAAGAAGCTTTCTCTCTCTCTCTCTCTCTCTAGATGACCTGAACCACACGACATTCCCGGAGGAGGTGGCGAGAAGAAGTGAGGAGAAGAAGCACACGACCATCTAACCCAAGGAAAGAAAGCAAATTGTGGCTTAATGATAAGGATAAAGATGCAATAAGAAACAATAAAATTAATTATGTTAATATCCATCTTAACATAAAATAATTTTCCGAATAATATTTCTCATGGATTTTTTTATTTGCCTTTACATCTGAAATTTACTTTTACGAACCTATCTTTCATTCCAAAGAGTATTTATATCAGCTACTGGCAGTAGGGTTTTCCGATGCTATAGGTAGTAGTATTTGGATAGACTTTTAATTCGTTACATTACATCTTTAAAAGTTGTTCATTCGAGTTGTGATAATAGATTAAGTTTGGAAGACACATCAAATGGGTAATGAATGCTACTGCTAAGGCAGCTTATTTCTAAAACATAATATTTCTGTTGAAAACTTCTGGATAAAAGATTATCTACCATTGATGGAAGACTTCAAAGGCTCAACATAAGACTCATGAAACCATTGATCATATCTTCTTTTTTTAATCAGAATATGAGATTGTTGGATGCAAAAATCTCCCAAACTCTTTCCAATCGAAGGCATCTTGGGCCATAGGAGATTGGCTCCTCGAAAACAAATAATATGGGCTTTGAGAAGCTATTCCAAGCCATCATTACAAACCAGGAAATATCCTCTCTACTACTTGAACTTGGTCCCAAGCACCATCTTTCGCTAGCTATTTGCTAAATCCACAACCCAACCTATAGGAAATAGAGAATAAGCAGCTGGGCCAGGTGGGACAAACCACCTTAGTGGATGGACAAAACAAAACACCAAGGAAGATGTTGGCATTATGATGGTTCCTATGCACTTGTTGAGCAGCAAAATGTCCAGAATAAATCACCTACACAATGTGAGGTGTTGACATCTTACTGCACGATCGATGTTGGATAATATCGGTGTCGACATGATAAATAAATAAATGTATGATGACATATAAGTGGTCGTGCAGTGGGGTTATGGGAACTACTGCCACATCCACAGCTAGCTAGCTGAGTGGGTTGCACTCGAAGTACGTAATAATAATGACCAATAACATATATAGCCTTAAAGCACAAGCCTTGTCTCGGAGGAAAGGAAATGCAAAGCTGGGAGGGATTGATGCGCAGCAAACTAGTTTATCTCATCCAATGATTACCACGCCACATTTCCAGCACGTCATGTGCTGACCAAAATGAAGGCCTATTTCCACATGACATTAGACTCTCTCTCTCTCTCTCATTGTTACATTTGTCATATCTATATGTGAAAACGCTTTAACAGGGATGGTCCGCACGCGAAGTGTCACAAAGAAATGATGATGATTAAGTGTTTCCCATGCTTGTTTTGATTGGATATAAAAAAATAAAAAAAATTATATATAAACAACATAATTAAATAGAATCATAATTAAATAGAACTAGAGATTTACGTGAAAAATCCCTCCAATGTTAAAGGTAAAAACCACATGATAAACTAGAGATAATTCACTATAAGAATAATGAATATACAAATCTTTTGCTCAAAACCTTAGCAACAATCACAAGAGAATAACTGAGATACAAGGATTATGTCACTGTACACAATATCCAAATTCTCCCCAAGTAATCACAGTAAGAATATACTGTAGATCTGATCTAACCTGAGATGAAAATATTGCTAGATGATTGAGAACAGTCTTGTTGCATTGTCCTTGTATTCTTCCATTTATTTTTCTTATTTTTTTGCCCTTTTCTCCTATTATTTTGGAATCAATTAGTTATAGTAAAAATCTACCTTGTTGTTGTCTTTTTTTATACTCCAAAATCGTAACCACCACACCCCCCTAATTTTGATTTAAGATTAGGTCAATGTGGATTGTTAAAGCCCACCATGGGCTGAATATGTGGGTTATCAGCCCAACAACCTTCCCCATCAGCCCATAAGGAAGGTTGTCTCATGACTCCTCAATGTGAAGCCATATCGATCAGTTGTCGGCATATCTCTTGTCTTTCTTTTGGTAAGATCTTTGTTAAGATGTCTGCTCCATTATCATCTATGAATTTTCTGAAGCTACAACTACTTCTCTTCAAGTACATTTTGAATCCAGTGGTATCTAACATCTATATGTTTTTACTTGGAATGAAAAGTTGGGTTCTTACACAAATGGATGATACTTTGGTTGTCATAATGCACTACATAGTTTTTCTGTTTTAGCCTCAATTCTTACAAGAATTCTTTTATCCATAACATTTCTTTGCAAACCTCTATAGCAGTAATATATTCTACCTCTGTGGTGGAGACAGCAACACACCTTTGTAATCTGGATTGCCATGACATAGCCTCCCTTGCAAAAATAAGTACATAACCTGATGTGGATTTCCTTGTATCTATATCTCTTATCATATTTACATCTGTGTAACCTATCAACATAGGTGATCCATCTCCAAAGCTTAAACAAACCTTAGAGCTTCCTATGAGATATCTAAAAATCAACTTCACTATTGCCCAGTGCTCTTTGCTTGGATTTACAAGAAATCTGATAGTAACACAAACTGCATATGCGATGTCCGACCTCGTACATATCATCGCGTACATTAAACTTCCAAGCATAAGGAGCCTTTTGCATCTTCTCATTCTCCTCATTACTTGACGGACTCTGTTCTGAGCACAATTTGAAGTGACTTGTAAGTAGAGAACTAACTGGCTTTGCATTGCTCATACTGAACTTTTCTAATACATTCTCGATGTATTTCTCATGTAACAATCAAATCTTCTTGTTTTTCCTATCACGGGAAATCTACGTGTCTGGTATTTGCTTTACTAGCCCATGCCCTTCATTGAAAAAACTCACGTAGTTCCTTTTTCAACTAGTCAATTATAGACATCTTTTCCAAGAATAAGCATGTCATCAACATAAAGTAAGAGAACAATAAAATTCTCACCAAACCATTTGATGTACATACATATAATGATCTGAAGCTGTTCTTTTGTATATATTTTCAGTCATAAATGAATCAAACTTTCTGTACCACTATCTTGGAGCTTGCTTCAGCCCATACAAGCTCTTCTTTAACTTACAGACAAAATTCTCATTACCTTTGACTTTTAAGTCTTGTGGTTGCTCCGTATAAATTTCTTCCTCCAAATCACCATGAAGGAAAGCTTTCTTCACATTTAACTGCTCAACCTCCAAGTTATGGCTAGCAACAATACCAAAAGCAACACGAATAGAAGACATTTTAACAACATGAGAAAAAATCTCTTCAAAGTCAATACCTTTCTTTTGACCAAAGTCTTTCATAACCAATCTAGCTTTGTACTTTGGTTGAGAACAATATTCTTAAGTCTTTAACATGAAAACTCACTTGTTCTTCAAGGCCTTCATTCCATTTGGTAGTAGCACCAAATCATAAGTGTGATTTTTCTGAGTTACATCCATCTATTCTTGCATAGCAACTAACCACCTCTTTTTCTACTCACTTTAAACTGCTTCATGGTAATTCTCTGGTTCACCTGCATCAATAAGCATCACATACTCATCTATAGAGTATCTTCTGGAGGTTGACGTTATCTAAAAGATCTTCCCAACTGAAGTTCTGCGGGAAGTTGCTCTCCAACTTCTTCTTGCTCAAAATGTCCTACAGGTAGATCAACATCAGGCTCTATATCATCTTCCTGCACATCTCCCCCATCATCCTGATATACTGGAGGAGTAATTGGGTCACAATCTGCTAATCTTTTTGTAGAAGTCTTGGTTGGTGTCTTCTTCTTCTTCAAATCTTTAAAGGTTTGATCCTCAAAGAAGATCACATCTCTACTTCTAAACACCTTTTGCTTTTTTGGATCCCAAACCTATAACCAAACTGATCATGTGAGTAGCCAAGAAAAATACATTCTTTAGTCTTACCATCCAGCTTGGACTTCTCATTGTTTGGAATATGTACAAATGTATGACAACCAAATACTCTCAAATGTCTGTAAGAAACATCTTTCTCTGACCATACATGCTCTGTAACATCACCATCTATGGTTGTACATGGTGACAAGTTGATCATATCAACTATAGTCCTCAAAGCCTTATTCCAAAACTTTTTGGGTAGCTTGGCTTGTGAAAGCATATATCTGATCTTTTCCATAATTGTGCGGTTCATCCTCTCTGCAATAGCATTATGCTAAGGTGTACCAAGAACTGTCATCTCATGTTGGATCCCATGTGACCTACAATAATCATTAAATAATCCTATGTACTCACCACCATTATCTGATCTTTTACATTTTAATTGTCTTTCCGTCTCCCTTTCAACCCTAGCATGAAACTCTTTGAAGACATTAATAATCTAGTCTTTAGTCTTCATAGCATAGGCTCAAACTTTCTTGGAAAAAATTATATATAAAAGTGACAAAATAAAGTGCACCATTGATGACAAGAACATTAACAGATCCTCCAAGAGTTTTTGTCCTCTAAAGGACCATATACATCTATATAAACACAGTCTAAGACATGCATTTTTCTAGATATAGTAAGACTAGCAAATGAAACTATGTGTTGTTTACCAGCCAAATAATCAATACAAGGGTTTAGATGTGTACTTCTGAGGTCTGGCAATACCTCTCTCTTGGAAAGAGCTTGTAGCCCCTTCTCGCTCATGTGTCTCAATCGCCTATGCCACAACTCTATATTGAAGTCTTTCTCTGTAGCATTTAACTGCTCACCATAAGCTTTGGCTTGCAACTTGTACAAAGTGTGACATTTCTTTCCACTAACCATAATAAGAGAACTCTTACTGAGCTTCCATTGCCCTTTGTAAAATCTGTTATCATAGTCTTCATCATATAGTCTTCCAACTAAAATTAAATTCAACCTCAAGTCAATCACATGCCTCACATCCTTAAGCACCAACTTACAGCCAAGGTTGGTCTTTATGTGGATATCACTCATGCCAATGATGTTTGTCGTGTCATAATTGCTCATCTTGATAATACTAAAATTTTCAAACCTATAAGTAGCAAAAAACTCCCTTCGTGATGTAGCATGATAAAAAGTACCTGTGTCAATCACCCAATTAAGATCCTGACACACAAGAAAAAATATAATCATAATGAGACAAAATCAAATAATCACCACCCTGCACATAGTTGTAGTATTATCCTTTGACTCTATAGACTCCATTTCTTTTCCCTTTTTCTTACTCTTCTTAGGTCGCTTACATTGATTCTTGTAATGTCCTTTCTCACTATAGTTATAACAAATAATATCTTTTCTTAATCTTGACTTTCTTCTACTCATACGTGAATTGTTTTTATCCTTAGACTTTGATCTTCCTTTGTTCTCTGAGATAAGTGCATGTAAATCATTTTGAGATGTTGAATTCTTTCTTCTCAACTCTTCATTCAACAAACTGCTTGTTACTTGACTCATAGTGACAACACCATCTAGTATAGAATTACTAAGGGAAACCACCAGTGTCTCTCAACTTTCTGGCAATGAACTTAAAAGTAACAATGTCTACAACTCATCATAAAGAGATATTTTCATAGAGGATAACTAGTCAGTGATACTCTGCATTTCATTCAAATACTCAACAATAGAATCACCCTCTCTATATTTTAGATTCACAAGTTTTCTGATAAAAAAAGCTTTGTTGGTAGCTTTTTCTTCATAGAGACCTTCTAACTTTTTCCAAAGAGAATATGCAGAACTTTCAATAGAAACATGGTGAAAGACACTATCATCAAGCCACTGTGGAATAAACCCAATTGTTTTTCGATCTAACCTCTTCCACTCATCATCTGTCATAATTGTGGGTTTTGCACTATCCCCCTATAAAGGTCCATACAAATCTTTGCAATATAAGAAATCTTTCATTCTTAGTTTTCATATCATCCAATTGTTTTCATTCAAACTAATCATGCAAGAAATACTACTGGCCTCCATGTTTAAATACAAAAAATTAAATCACCACAACCTTGCTCTAATACCAATTGATGGGATATAAAGAAAAATAAAGTTTTGTATATGAACAAATACTAGCAAGTCATAACACACAGCAGAATTAAATAAAATCACAATCAAATAGAACACCAAGATTTACATGGAAAACCCATCCAATGTAAAGGGTAAAAACCATGGGGCAAACTAGAAATAATCCACTATAAGAATAATGAATATACAAATCTCAATCTCTTGCCCAAAACCCTAGCAACAATTACAAAAGAATAACCAGGATACAAGGATTATATCATTGTGCACAATATCCAAGTTCTTCTCAAGTTATCATAGTAAGAATCTATTATAGATCTAATCTAACATGAGATTAAAACACTACTGGATGATTGAGAACAGTCTCACTATGTTGTCTTTGTCTTCTTCCATTTTTTTCTCTTATTTTTCTATCATTTTCTCCTACTATTTTGGAATCAATTAGTTGTGATCTGCTATTATTTGTTCATATATAAAAATTTATTTTGCTTTATATCCTATCAAGTTTGTCTTCATCCAACGATTAATTCGATCCTTAGAGTGCATGTGAAGTCATGTATATATACACCTAAATGATAAAGATTAATTCCAATACTTTCTCTACACTTTTTCCAACTACTTTTTATTTTGTGACATGTTAAGGATTTGAATCCAATTAAAATATAGTAATTAGGTCTTTCGTAAGCTTTATATCCGAAGATATGATGGTTCAATAGGATCTCCTACAAAATTACATTAGGGGCAGGGGCATATTCGACAAAGAAATCATGAATACTTAACCACAAAAGAGTTGACGAAATTGAAAATTTGTGACGTTGTATACTTCAGATTATTTAAGAAAATCTTAGAAATATACTTGAGAGTTTGGAGAGCTCTAATAATCACTAGAATGTTCTCACACCGGGTCTATAGTGGAGAGCTAATCTATAGAAAAGATTATACGGAGTCATCGATTATTATTCGATCATTATGTTATATGGAGTTATAATAACCACTGGAATATGGAACTAACCAGGAGATATATGGAGTTATTTGATAATTATTATTTAATCATTATATTATTCGATCATTATGTTATATGGAGTTATAATAACCACTGGAATATGGAACTAACCAGGAGATATATGGAGTTATTTGATAATTATTATTTAATCATTATATTATTCGATCATTATGTTATATGGAGTTATAATAACCACTGGAATATGGAACTAACCAGGAGATATATGGAGTTATTTGATAATTATTATTTAATCATTATATTATTCGATCATTATGTTATATGGAGCTAACCTGGAGAGCTCTAATAACCATTAGAATTAAGTCGAGAGCTAATCCATAGAAAAGATTACATAGAGTCATCAATTATTATTCGATCATTATATTTAAAAATTTCAAGTGAATGAGACAAAGAGAGCTTGACTGATGTCTTCGAATAATTAGGTATATCAATCATTGAGTTAATACTAACATAGGCATTATGTGTGGTTTCTTTGTTGAACTAACAAGGTGTCTAATGAGATGCCCCATAACATCAAATTGTGTACATGTCATACTCTTTAATCATCTTTTAAGGTGAGATATAATAGACAATTAGATTGTTTAGATGTCATACCATCGTATTATCTACATGTCACATCCTCTGCTCATCTCTCTCAGTATTTTCAGCTTTAAATGAAATTTAAATATTATTTAATATCTAATCATTTAGTTGAATTGTATTAACAATTCTTCATAAGTATCCTATGCATTATTATTCTATTGGCAAATTACAATAATAATAAATTTAAATTTTATAAATAGCTAAGACATGCACTCAAACTAAATTCGGGTATACAATCAAATATGATTCGGATTACTCCATATTCGGGGTTGGATTCAAATAAAATTAGCACATATATATTATATTATTGCACTTCCTATATTTCATTCATTATTTTCTATGTCATTTTCATGCAAAAAAAAAAAGTTTAACAATCAATTTGTAACATTAATGCACTCAAAATATAAATAAAAATAATTTATTTTATCTGCTGGCCTAATATTTAGACAAACTGACAGCAATCGACAACTAAATAGTAAAAAAAAAAAAAGTTTAGGAACCACAAAATGAACTTCCTGATTTCTCAATCAATTTAAATGGCACATCATATGCAGTACTTGCTTATCTTTTTCTATCAAATGTTAGAATTTCTTAAGAGTCAGCTGTTTGCCTTTATAATTAATGGAAATAATAATAATAATAATAATAATAATAATAATTAAATGACTAATTCCTTCGGCTGCTCCGAAGCAGTAACACTCTCCCGACACGTGTCCTGCTGCTCTGCCCCCTCCCATATCTCCCTCGTCTCTGCGGATACCGGGCCCTACGATAACAGAGCCTGTAACCAACCAAAGCTTTTTTGCGTCAAATTAATTACTTATTTTTCCTCTATTAATAAAAATAAATAGCATCTCCTTCTTCCCCTTCGCTCAGTACGCTTCTGCAATCTCGAACCTTAAGCTTACCGTTTACACGCTAAGCCGCCATTGACGAACTCGCCGCGCCTTCAAAAGCCCCCCACGACCCTCCTCCCACTCACACCGCTTCCGTCCTTTCTATCCTGGCGGATCCCTCTGCGTCGCCCAGATGCTGACGTGCATCGCCTGCTCGAAGCAGCTCGGCGGCGGCCACGGCCGCGAGGACGACGACGACGTCACCATTGGCGCCGCGACGCCCAGCGCAGGTCGGGGCATTAAAGACCTCACTGCCCAGGTGGCCGATCGCTTGATGTGGTTTCGTTCCGTTTTAGGCTTCCTCTCGGTTCTTTGGCCTGATCTCAAGTTTTCCTTCTTCGGATCAGGTTAAGGAGATGGCGTTGAAGGCGACGGGGGCGTATCGGCACTGCAAGCCGTGTGGGGGTGCGCCGGAGGACGGGCGGCGCCACCACCATGGGGACTACGCTTGCTCGGAGGCGGCGTCGGGATCGGACTGGAGGACCGGCGGCAGCGCTGCGTGGACTCCGAGGACTGCGACGTCCCCGGTGATGGGGCGGGAGCTGAAGGAGATCTCCAGCGGCGAGAGGACTCCGTCAGTGAGCGGCTGGACGGAGGCCTCGACGTTCCCGGAGGACGGCGAAGAGGAGGAGCCCAAGGAGTGGGTGGCCCAGGTGGAGCCCGGGATTCTGATCACCTTCCTCTCGCTCCCCCACGGCGGCAATGACCTGAAGAGGATCCGGTTCAGGTACTCCGTTTCCGTTCTCATCTCGTTCTTGTTCATCATTGATACAGTGGCACCAAACAAACCTTTTGCTCGATCAACTAATTCGGCTTTAAATCTGTTTTTTCAAGATTAATTTACGCTATGCTGTTTATGAGAAATTATTTTTGCTTTAATATTTACTTACTCCCGTCAAAATTTTCCGAAATTTTACGCCGTAAATCGTGATGGAACAACAGCGAGTATTTTCATCAGTTACATACTTTTACAGAGGCATCGCAGCTTTATTTTTGTGGTTCCTAAACTTTTTGTATCTCGAGATTCGTGCAGTAGAAGACCGGCATCTGTTGATCTTTTGGAATTCTGTGAATAGCCAATACGGTGATGGATTTTTGTTCCGCTTCGTATACATTGGCGGATCGCCCGATGTTGTGCATGTTTCATTTCCCGGTTCCAAATTTGTTCTTTAGTTCGTTTTGTCTCATAAATTAGTGGCGGTTCGAAATCTAGAATGACGGTGAAAGGCCGCTTCTCCTTCCTCCGGGGTGTGAGAAATGGCTTTAGAACAAGCAAGTAGTCCCTTGCTTCGCTTTCGTTGGGGTTGATGGCCCACTGTGCTTGAGCTTTGTGCAAATGTAGCTGTTATAGAATGAACTCTGTAGACCGTGACAGCCATTAAAAAGATCGACATACTGACGTGGCTTCTGCTTAAAACAAGTTACCCTGTGGGGCCCACCGGACGCTGGGACCCGTGTGCTTCCTTCGCATTTTCCCGCCAAGGTCTGTTTCCAACCCAATGGGGTGAGTTTATTTGGCGCAGGGACGGCAGCAACAGCCTTCGGAGCGATCTCGCCCACCCTAGTGGTAAGAGTCGCTTGTTCTTCTTTGTTGCCCTCGTCCAATCCCGAAATCGAAGCGGCTCCACCTAGGAACCAAAGGATCTGCGGCGAAACTCGATGAGACTCTCACCAATTCTGGATCCGCTCTCCCTGGCCGCGCTCCGAATGAGGTACTCTTTTCCCCATTCCGTTAAGGTTTCCTCCTCCATGTCTTCATTCATCGAGTTTCTCTTCCGACCTTCTATTGGAACGATTAGAACGATCGACGAGTGCTGCAAATTGATCAACTCTCGTTTTGCGCCGTTGGTGCCGTGATCTAAGAGGAGGAATCGAGCAGTGATTCATATTTTGATAAGCTAACATGGGGATCGTGGATTCCCGCTGTGGCGAGATTGGCGCGGGAGCTCAAAGTCTTCTCGACTCGACCCTTTGTCTACAATGTTATTGATAGAAGATAAGATTTCTCCAACTATACGAGGAAATCTCTTTATTCTGTTGAGGAAAATCCTCTATTCTGTTGAGGGAAATCCTTCCTCCTAATCCTATAAATAGGAGAGGGAACATATTAATGTATTTGAAGCATCCTCAACTATTCAATAAAGCTTCTTTTAATATTTGTTCTTATCTTCTATTATTTCTATCATAAATTCTCTTAATGAGCTGGAGACTCCCTCTCTCTATCTGTCACTCGAAACTGCAGACACGCACGCCCACCTGTGGGTCTCGGATGCCTTCATCATGCCTTCCACACTGTTGATCATTATGTCTGCTTAAATGAACTCTAGCGGATTAGGTTAGGGAGGGTTTTGAGTTTTATGTCGGCACTGGGTTTGGATCCATGCATATGACCTGCTTGAAACTATTACATAGTTTACAGAAGAACATATTAATGTTTGACCATCTGATTTGTCTGAATGCTGAAAAGTTTGATGCGGTTGGATGCCATGATATCATTTTGACCAATAGGAAAGCATGAAAATCCTACAAATTCTGCAATCAGCAATAGCAAGTTTCTTAGCAGTTGTGTTGCTTTTTCTCCATGTATTTTTTGAAGCAGAGCAAAAAAGAAACCCAATGCATATGATATATTGGTCAATGACTTCCATTTTTGCAAAATAATATGATTTCTTCTCTGCACTTCACAGACCCCATAGCTGGAATCTGATATGATTTACAAGTATTTTTCTTAATGGAAGTCATCATGGAATGGGTACAGATATTTGGCTTGAAGGCTAGTCCATCTTGAACTAAATAATACAAACTTCCAGTATTGACTTGGAACTTCATAGAATTTATTCATGCTATCACTAGATTCAAGTCATTTCCTGTTCTTATTGGAGGATACAGTTGTTTAATGCTGATTATTTATGTTCTTGTAGATGGTCATGTATGATACAGAATTATATTGTTGGACAATTTTTAGATCGTGATCGAGTTTCTAAAGCTTTTCTAATCAATTCCCGGTTCACGATTAAATTTTGCTTGCATTAGTTATATACATGCCATGCTTGTTGTCTTTGGTAGCCGAGAGATGTTTAGCAAGTGGCAAGCCCAGAGGTGGTGGGCAGAAAACTATGACAAGGTCGTGGAGCTGTACAATGTCCATAGATTCAATCGCGACGCCATGCCTCTTCCGACACCACCAAGATCTGAGGATGAGGTGAAAGAAGACTACCCGATATGAATCATTTTTCCACATCTTATTGTGCTCTTATTTCCTTCAGGCCTTCGTTCATCGTTGCTTTAACCATTTGCTAGAGCTCAAAGGACAGCCCGGTGACACCACCTCTCAGCAAAGAGCGGCTGCCTCGCAACCTCTACTTAACCGGTGATGCTGGGATGGGTTACTCATCATCTGATTCTCTCGAACAACATTCAAGTTACAAATACCGTGGCCATCACCACACACGCCATGCATGCCACTACTATGACTCTGGTGGCCTCACGTCAACCCCAAAGCTGTCGAGCATCAGCGGGTCAAAAACAGGAACATCGTCCATGAATGCTTCACGGAGGACGAGCTCATCCGCTGAGGAGTTGGATCGATATGGGGATCTCTCGGCATCGGTTAGCAATGCTAGTGATTTAGAGAGGGAATGGGTGGAAGAGGATGAACCTGGTGTCTACATCACAATTCGCGAGTTACCTGGAGGTATCAGGGAACTTCGCCGTGTCCGATTCAGGTCAGAGACTCACTCCTATCTTTTAATTGCCTTCAGCTGAATATTTTCCTTTTAACCTTCGTCTTTGGATGCTTGTTCTGCAAACATTTTAATTGGCATTTCTAACATGAGTGTTTACCTAACTCATATAAGAACCTCATGAAATTAGGCGTTTTAGCTAAGGTTCTGTGCTCATCAGTCTCAATTAAACCTAAAACATTCTGTGTGAAAGAAATGACTTTTTTACTTCATCCAGATGAGAACTTGCATCTTCGTCATCTCTTCCTGTTTATTTGCTGGGGCATTTTCTTTCCTATTTTAGGCGAAATTTGTACATTAGTGTATGTGTCCCATAAAATCAACCTTCCATTTATGTGATATTTTCTATTTTAATGCCATCATAATTTTGCAGCCGGGAGAGGTTCGGAGAGATGCACGCGAGGTTATGGTGGGAGGAGAACCGTGCAAGGATACAAGAACAGTATCTTCGATAACGAAGCAAGCAGATAAAACATACAGCTGTTCTTCCCATCATTTTAAAGCTTCGGTTGGGTTTCTTTGCTCCAGTTTGCAACGTAGTTGTCATTAGAACTTGCTATATTTGAATTTGTGTGATTAAATATGCAGGAGGATTGTATGCGAGTATACTTGCGCAAAATTGGCTCGAGATGGCTGTCAGTGTGTTTTGATGGGTGGATCAGTAACTAAGAACATTATATCACAGCAGAACCCTTCGACGTCTTGAGCTCGCTTAAGAAATAGCTTCAACTAATAGCCAGAGGAGTCACCCTCGGAATCCGTATCATGTCTGAAAGAGAATATTGACTTGGATGGCAAGCAGAGGTCACCTTCGAAGACGACGCCGTCGCGGATGATCACAGGAGCGACTACTTTTCCCTTCTTACCCACAGTCGTGGATACGTTGCGGCTGATGTGGCACTTGAAGTCGGCATCCGAAACGAACCGTCGGATGCTGTCACTGCGCCCCAAGTAAGCGCGGGACCCACACGATTACGTGGTCGACACGCATCGACACAGGCTCGGTGTCTCGCAGCGCACCACGTAACCTCCTCTTAGCGGTTGTAATTATGTAGTCCATGGAATGAAGTAACACGCCAGACCTACACCTGGCAGTTACATGTCCAAACCTGGATCAAACCGTTCCCCCTTTTCCCGCACCTCTTCCCGACACACGCCGCAACACCTGTCCCTTTTCACCGGGTAACCTTGCGTTCCTTTTTTGCCAATTTGTTCAGCTTGTTTTCATATATATATCCTTACACGATTTGGAAATAGCACTTTATCTACATCAGTATGGTTTATCCCAACTGCTTTCGATTAAAAAGTTTATCAAAATATAATTTCTTTTTATAGATTTAAAAATAATATATATAATTTATATTATCAAGATGAGAATATTAAGATGGATACGTATTAAAAAATATGCTTATTCGTGACCAATTATGTATCGATTCGATAAAGATAATATGAAAAAAAAAATAGTCAAGAATATATCAATGATATCAGCGTGTGATTCGAAAATCTTTTCAAATATGGTAATTAAAAAAGATGAAATAATAAATTAGGACAGAAGATGTTATTGGAATGAGTCGTTGACGTCCTAGTCAGCCTAACATGGTTCCAACTTGTATGCACAGGATTATTCAAGGTGCCTTCAGGGTGGAAACGTCGAGTTCTAGATGTGCAACTTGCACAAAGATCGAGATCGGAAGAGTTTTCTAATCTGATTCCTTCGATGCTCAAGTTAGTAACTCGAGATATATAAACGAGATATATGAACGTAGATGCAAGTGGTCAACAGACGATCCCCCTTTCATTGTGTTGAATATAAGCTTTTATACATGATCTTAGAGGGCCAAAATATTTCATGGAATATTTTGTTAGGAGGCAGTCTCTAACTTCCTCCAACAGCCTCCCCTTGGCCTCTTATTAACGTGAGCGGTAACGGAAGGAATAGTTCATAATCACTTGCCTTGGACCTTTGTCCATGTGGGCATACGAGTGAAAAGGTGGCCTTTGTCTTCTCCTTCCATCTTAGACACCATGTGACAGTCACGTGTCGAATGACAATTAGCTAATAGCGTACTTTGTATCATTTGTCCCCTCCACCTCCCAAGGCATGTTTTGGGGCTCTCGTGAGAGGGATTCGAAGTACAACGTCTACCTCGTCTGACACGTCAAGCTTATGTATCTTTAATTGGTTATCCAACTTTGTGTATTATATGGATGCCGAAGAGGTCGGGAGCGCCTTCATCTTGAATTGATGACCCTTGTCATTCGATAAGGGGTCGCTCCTCACTAACAGGCCCTCCTCGGTGGAGGATCGATCTCTATTAATATGAACCTAACCCTCCTTTGAGTTTGGAGGGTTGTGGGCTACTAGTGGTGATCCATCATCGACCTGCTCCTCATATCATCGAGAAATGCATCATGGTCGGATGGGGTCAGGTTTCGTAACCTCTATGGCTCGACGATGATCACATGCGAGGAGAGGGTCAGGTTTCTCAATTGTTGCACCTCGGGCGGAGGAGAGGGTCATATTTCGATTTTTATGCCTTGGGGTTCCCTAACCTCCCTATATCGGGAAACCCGACCCCCCTCCTTCGTCGTAGGTGTAGAGATTGAAAAACCTGACCTCCTCCTTTGCCCAAGATGCAGCGTTTAGGAAACACATCCCTCTTATCGCTTACAGTCATCGAGCCGTGGAGGTCATGGAGGTGAGGAAACCTGATCCCTCTCTTTCACCTAAGGTGGGGAGGTGAGAAACATGCCCCTCTCCTCCGCTTGAGGCGTGGAGGTTAGAAAGCTCGATTCCCTCCTCCCCTCGAGGTGTGATGGTCGAGAAACCTAACCCTCACCTTCGCTAGAGGCATAGAGGTTTGGAAACCCGACCCCCTCCTCTGCATGAGCTGCAATGGTTGAGAAACCCAACCCCCTCGTCCACCTAAGTTATGGTGGTCATGAAACCCGACCATCTCTTCACCTACGATGATCATTGAGGTGTGGAGGTCGGAGAACCAGACCTTGTCCTTTGCCCAAGTCATGACAATCGACAAACTTGACCAAGTCGGGAAGAGACGTGGAGGTTGGGAAGCCTACCCCCGTCTAACCAAGATGTGTCCCTCAACGATATGAAAGTCAGTAATAGATCGCTACTAGTAGCACCTCCGGCCCTCCACACTCGAAAGAGGGTTAGATTCATGTCAATAGGGATCGATTCTTTGCCGAGGAGGGCTCGTCGGCAAGGAGCTACCCCTTACCGAGGGACGAGGGTCATCAATTCAGGATGTCGGCGCCCCTCAGCCATGTCAGCATTCGTTTAATGTGTGAAATTGAAAATTCAATCAAAGAGACATAAGCTTGATGTGCTAGACAAACTAGATGTCACACTTCATATCCTTCTTATGAGAGCCCCGAAGCATGCCTTAGGGGGTGGGGGATGAATGATATGGAGTACATCGTTAGCCAATCATCATTTGACACGTGACCGTCATGTGATGTCTAGGGTGGAAGGAGAAGACATAGGCCACCCTCTACTTGTCTACTTATGTGGACAATGGTCTAAGACAAGCAGTTTTAGGCTGTTCCCCTTTGTGGATAAGATGCCAAGGGAAGATTATTGGAGATAGTTAGAGACTACCTCTTTGTAGAATATTCCATAAAATATTCAATCCATTTACAATTAGGTATAAAAGCTCATCTTCAATACAATAAAATGGGGAGATTATCTTTTTGATCACTCATGTCCACACTCATATACCTCGAGTTACTAACTTGGGCATCGAAATGACCAGGTCAGTAGAAAACCTCACCCGATATCGATCTTCATATATGTGACATATTATGAGCTCAATATTTTCATCTCATAAATATGTCGAACAACCCTGTGTATATGGGTTCGGACTACGTTAAGTTGATCAGGATGTAAATAACTCATTCTAGTAATGAAAAGATTTTAATAAAAAAATTAAATATTTTAAACTCAAATTCTTTATGGATCTCAAGGACGATAAAACATCTAAATAGTTGAGAGTTTCAATTTTATTGTTGTATCAGTAATATTTTTTTTTTTTATTAGATAATAAATTAACTATATTATATCTATTATTTATATTTTAGGAATATAATATGATTAAGTAAAATCAGTAGGGATAAATTTGAAAATAACTGTTTTGAAAGGAATATATATGTAGTTATATGCTTGGTTGATTTCTGCACCCAAAATTGCCCCCTGATCCGGTCTGTTCCCTTTCCCTCTGCACTACACTCTCTCTAGAAGCGAAGAGCGAGGGAGATAGGAAAGTTGCCCTCTCGTCCTCTCGCGCTTCGTTCACGCACACCCTAATTGTAGATCTGGTGGCGAACGACGGCGGAGATGCTTTCAGTGCTCCCCGCCGCCACGCCCGCCGTAGTCTGTCACTTTTTGTCTGGAGAGCCGCTCGTGCCCTTCTTGTAACCCTAACCCTCGTCCTTTGAGGCTTGATCGAACAAGGTTAGGGTTAGATTCTTTTTGCTTGGAATTGGTCGTGGAGATGGAGGAGAGGTTGTAGACATAGGTTCGAGGCCAGAGTTTGAGACGCCGCCGCCGGAGGACGCGGAGATGGCGGCGGCTGCGACAGAGGCGGAGGGGGAGGAGGTGGCGAAGCTCCACCTGCCTGCTGAAATCGATTGGGAGATGCTGGACAAGTCGCGCTTCTTCGTCCTCGGCGCTGCCCTCTTCTCCGCCGTCTCCGCCGCTCTCTACCCGGCGGTCGTCCTCAAAACCCGCCTCCAGGTCTGTCACCCGGCGCCACCCTCCGCCTGCGCCGCCGCGGCCGCCATCCTCCGCAGGGAGGGCCTCCTTGGCTTTTACCGTGGCTTCGCCACGTCCCTCGCCGGCACCGTCCCCGCCCGCACCCTCTACATGGCTGCCCTGGAGGTCACCAAAAGCACCGTTGGCACCGCCACCATCCAGTTAGGCGTCTCCGAGACCACTGCCTCCGCTGTGGCCAGCGCGGTCGCCGGACTGAGCGCCGCCGTCGCGGCACAGGTAGTGTGGACCCCCATCGATGTCATCAGCCAGCGGCTGATGGTCCAAGGCCATCACCGACTCACTAGTAAATACCTCGGTGGGATAGACGCATTCCGGAAGATCGTCGCAAGCGACGGAATTCGCGGGCTTTACAGAGGGTTCGGCATGTCTATATTGACATACGCCCCCTCAAATGCTGTTTGGTGGGCTTCCTACTCGCTGTCCCAAAAGCTAATTTGGAGTGGAATCGGGTACTATCTTTGTCGTCTACGATTTGGCTTTGAAGAGCAAGAGTATGGAAATAGCAGCGGTGGTGCTGTGAAGCCTGAGTACAGGACAGTGGTGGTAGTGCAGGGGCTAAGCGCTGCAATGGCAGGTGGTGCGGCCGCGCTAGTGACAATGCCTCTGGACACGATTAAGACGAGGATACAGGTGATGGAAGGTGGGAAGGAGGGACCGATGACCATAGGTCGAACAGTAAGGAGCCTTATAAGGGAGGGAGGGTGGAGCGCATGTTACCGAGGATTAGGGCCAAGGTGGGCTTCAATGTCGATGTCTGCAACCACCATGATTACCACGTATGAGTTCCTGAAGCGTCTGTCCACGAAGAAGCAGGAGGGCTTCGATATATGATAATAGATATAATATGAATAACTGGTTTTCCTCCTTTCTGTGTGTAGGTTATTTTGGTTGTTTCTTTTTTTATCCCTTCAAAGAAAATAGGATACAAATCTTTGTTAAGATAGTGCTTTTGAGTTTCCGAGTAGTTTCATTCAAATGCATTCCAATCCATGGGTTCTGTGTTCTGAGGTTTTTTCTCTTGCAGACTTCAATATTTGATTGTGAAATTTGGGTTGCATGACTGACTGAGATATTGAAGGCTTTGTTTTGAGATGGTGTCTGGCCTTTCTTTTAAGTAATGTATTTGACATTTTCTGGTTTCAGAATGACAAGAAATGCCAACTATCAGCATAATTTAGGGCTTCATTTTCCATATCTTTATGCATTGACCTCCTTCCTTTTGCACATTCTGTTTGCTTATAGTATTATGGAATTCTTTAGCTAACATCATTGTTGGCTTTTCTTATGTCAAGTTGCAAAATGTTTTGCAGATTGGTGACAAAAGAAACTGTTTGTTCTATTCTTTTTAACCCAAGCATGAAAATCATCAATTCCCATGGATTCAGTTTGCATCATAATGGGTCCCTTTTCATTTCCCAAGAACTATATTGGAACAATTCTGACTTCAACCATCATCATTGGATGATTTTGGAACTCTAGGTTTGGTCACTTGAGCCACATAATAGTTTAGGCAATACTCATGACGACAACTTAATTTTCCTTCATCTATGATCTGAACAGTATTTGTCGGCAGACTCAATCAAAGACCTAGGCTTGACCTCCATTTACTTGCTTCAGAATCAATAAAGCCTCCTCACACCAGTCAACATGGCACCTCTTTTACTCTGTGTGGATCGGTTTTTAGAGCAATTTGACGAAGGCTGGAGACTGATATATACTCAAATCAAATAATCAAAGGTTCTTGAGAGTCTCCATTATATCTAGTAAAGATCAAGGTCATGATGTAGAAGAGCCAAGATGTCTATGCTTCAAAGTTGGAAACTTGTCCAGCAATATTTGTATTGTTTTCATCACTAGTTTTAGCAACAATTTTATAAGATTTTTTGGAGTCCAACCAGAGTTCAATTAATGTCCAAAGGCCCTAATATGGTACATCATATGTTAGGGTCCCTTTTTTTTTTTTTTTCTAAACTTGTATACTTGTATTTGGGAGTTTTTAGAGTTATCTTCAGATAATTTCATAGGGTGATGGGATTTACTATCTTCCTTTTAACTCCTATAAATATATGAATGAGCATGTAAGTGCTATAATATATGATAGTCTCTTGATTTCTTCTCTCTGAAATTTATCATCTTTCTCTCTCTGCTCTATTTTTCTCCTTCAGAGTTCCTTTAAGAAGTCACTTACTCTTTTGAAGTGAGATGTTGCTGAATAGGATATTATACTTGTATTACACTTAAAATCGTTTGCATAGAAAAACCAAGTCTCTGTTTAATAGTGCAAAATCATTCAATTGTCGTCAGCAGTGGATTATTATTTTCTCATGAATGTGTGTGCGTTTTTCATCTGCATCTTTAATGCCATAGTTCGGTATCAGTTTGGTAAATGTGATATTTGATCTGCATACCTTTTGTTTCCATAAGCTCATCAATGTCAATTTAGCTTGGCATAGTATCTAATAATTGTTATTCGACTATCACGAGAAATTTGTTCCAGTGGTAGTGACCAAGTAAAAAATTAGACTTTAGTTTTCTGTAGACTGATGTTAATTCAAGGATTTTTAGCCAAGTTATTAAGATAATCTCTGTAGCGCCAGACTTGATATGCGAGTAGAGAAACTGGAAGAAGAAAGAATATTTTGGTGAAAAGGTGGAATTAGCTAAACACAGGAAGTTGATATTAATGAATGGATTCCTCATAAACATTTAATAAGCTAGTAATAAATTGGCGTGATCGGTCATTAAAATCGTTTCCTTTTTTATCTTTCTTTTTTTGGTTTTGTCTACAATATGATGGAAAATTTGATGCAAACATGTAAGCATCATCCATCCATTGGAGAGAGAGAGAGAGAGAACAAATTGTATGTGTTGTATGTCATTTAGCAGCAACATGTGAGTTATTGTTGATGAAGAACGTGATGCACTGATACTAATCTAATATATGACAGGCGCATTGAGGGAACAATGAACATGTTTTTCTTTATTCGGGGATATGATAGCCGTGGAGTAAAAAGGGGCGAAGATATTATTAGAGCGCCCGGGCACGGTCCACGCACGCGGCTGAGCCCAATAGCTGGGTACTCAGGGCGAGCGTCTGAACCAAATCAGCCTTTGTTCGTACCGTATCCGACCCATTCTAACGACAAGCTGGGCTAACTAAACCAAATCAAGCCGGATCTAAACCCCACTTCCGCCTCCCCAAACCCCTGTGACTCCATGGAAACCTAATCGCCGCGAGCGACTTCTTTCCCGTGGAAGGTGCCCGGTGACGATTGTCCTTCCTTTGCGTGAAAGGCGGCTGTCGATCATAAGTCGGCCCTCCTCCCTCCTTCCCTCTCGGTGTTGCTCTCCGTGCCTCCCAGCCGACGCTCCTCTCCCGTGCTCCTCCCCCCATCAGCCCCCCTTCTCTCTCTCTCTCCCAATCAGAGGGAGATAGAGCACTCAGGCCGCCTCCTCCTCCCCCCGACAGCCCCCTTTCTCTATCTCCCAGCCGCGAGATCGCCGTGAATTTGCCGTCTAGGGTAAGCTCTCTCTTCCTGTTTCCTCTCCTTTCACTCACCCGGTCTCCATCGATTCCATCAACAAAGTTGTGTGGTTCAGATTAGAAGAGCGTTGTGACTGATATTACGTATTCCAGGGGTTCTGAGACCTTTGGAGAGGAGGAGAAGACGATGGGGACGAGAGAAGTATACGAGGAGAAGCTCCGGAGAGGCAATCTACAGCATGACCCCACGATTAATCCTGGCTTAGGCTCTGCTCGTTGCCCCCGTTGCCTCTCTCTCATAAACCCTAACTCAGTTCTGTATTTTTCCTTCTTCCTCTTGTGTTTGACTCTCTTTTTTTTTCATTGAATACCGTTATTTCTTTGTAATGTGTGTTTGTCGCATTAAAATTAAATTTATTGACAGTTCATAATGTTTTAGTTTAAATTTATATTCTTTTTCCCTTTTTATTGTGTACTTATAAGTACTTCTGAAATGTGCAGGAAAAAGAGGAATGGACCATCAACTCTGTTTTGCATGATGCAACTTCTGTGGTATAGATCTCTCTCGTTGTATTTTTTGACCTGTTTGAATTTTTTTTCTAAAGATCATACATATGCTGCCTTGTTCTGTTGACTTTGATTTATATCAGCTGTTATGTGTTGTGTAGGCTGGTTCAGGGGCTGGTGTGATGCTTAGTGCTGTCCATGGTATGAATACAGGTAGAGTGATATTAGCTCCCACTCTCAAAAAATTAATTGGTCCCTTGCCTTAATTGAGCTATCGAGATTGTTCTGAAAATGAGTTTTCTGGGTATTTCTGATAGGGATTCCTTTTGTTCAGAAGCATGTAAAGGGGCCCAAATGGTTGCATTTTCTTTTCGTGGTAATTTTTTTTTATCAATTTTGTTGGAATTTCTATTTTTTGTGAATTATTACAGGATGTCTGATATGTACTACGTATATTAGTTTATTGATATCTGGCAATAATCTTATCGATACTGCCTTGTTTGTTCTCGATGAAGTGGAAGCACTAATACATATGTATATATTTATATATACATACATATAGACATACATTCCATTATGCACTTTCATCTTGGTAACTACAAACTACATTGTTGATATTACCTTCAATTTGGAGCTTTTCCAAGCAACAATGCAAATGATCTGTCCTAGTAAATGTAATATGTGGTTGTAAATTTTTTTGTTTAGCCAAGTACAAGAACAGTCAAACTGTTTCTAGAAGCAAAACAGATATCTTTGTCATCCTCATTTGATCGTCCTATGGTTCTTAACATGTCATGGCTTTGCAGTTAATAAAATGATCTAATAATGCAGAGTCATACATTCATGACAATGCACACTTACTATATGACATATGTTGCGATTAAAAGGAATGCTACTGGTAAGCTAATTAGCATAGATGTATGATTCTGTTTGTAACTAACTTCATGTTATAGCTATTTTGTGGAAGTATAGAACTATGCTGTTCAAGTCATGAAGTCTCTTAGGTAGCATCCTTTGCAATATCAGACTCATCCAATTGGTGGCCAATTCATGATCCATAATTATATGATATCAGTCACATAGGCCTTTAATAATTTTTTATTACATGTTAGTTAAATAAGTTCTTAATTAAAAATAAATACATCCATAACTCTTTTATTTTGGTGCCACCTTTATATGTCTGTTAATAATTTAATTTGGCCAAGCATTATATGTCTGTTAGTCAATGGTTGGACCAATATAGTACCAGTATCATATAGTGTACAAACTGTCAGTAGAGGTTGAACCTCTTTGAATAGAAGGGAGAGGAGTTGTACCATGCAGTGGAGGAGAGGTGGCGATGCAAAAGCGGAGCAGTGGCTAGCAGGCGAGGACACATCGATGCAGTGGGGATAGGGAGAAGCAGAAACTAGACAGGAGAGAGAAAAGGATTTACATTGGGTACGAGTATCGGGTGGTAGTCTCATTGCTTGGTACAACTTGGTACCAGACAGCTTACCACCTTGTAAGCTCGGCACGGTAAGCTTGTGTGGTGGTGAGCTTAATTCTTGATTGATATGAGCAATATTGCTCTGTTGGTAGACTGGTCAACCATCAGACTAGTGGAACTGACTTGTGCTGACCGATATGGTTAGTTTTTAAAACCTTGAATTTGGTTGTATATTATTTTTTCTGTACTTATTTAGTTGCTTTTCTTAATAGACTAATTGAACCACATATCTTTGATTATAGCAAATGAACTACACAGTATTTCTACTGCTATCACACCATGGTTTTCTTTTAAAATATTGCACTTGACATTTGTTTTGAAGACATTCTTTTTTCTATCTTATTTGATTGCTTGCTCTGGTTGTGAATACTTTGAAAAAGTACCTTTTTGAAGATATGCTGTTCTGTATCATATTTCATCGATCATCTTTTCCTTCCCAGTTAGTCCTGTCACCCATAGTAGGGCCATCAACACGTCAATAGACCATAAGAATTTCTTTTGTAAAATTAATCTTCCTCATGACAAGTTTGATCTATGTGCTGAGTTTCAGCACTACCGAGGCACTTTAAGGATCACATTTTTGGTGCTTTAGAGTGAGCTCTATGTTATAGTACAGCACTCTGAAATGTAAGTTGAAGATGATTATCTACCTATTGACTTGACAGTTACAAAGTTTGTTCAGTCCTCATGTTCTCCTAAGATGAACTTTTCAAAACATTGCTGTTAGTTTGTTGGGTATATGGATCATCCATCATCTATTGGGAGATTGATCATGACAAGCTTGACTAATCATCTTTTGCATGAAAGTGGTGTCCATGAACTTTGTTGCTTTTTTGGCTGTGGGAAAGACACTAACCCATTTTCATTATGGAAGTAGTATTTGCTAACATCGAGATAGTGTGATTGAAGGATTAGAAACTATCTTTTTTTATTCATCTTATTTTCTTATGACATTGTCATTTGACATTTTCTTTTTTGCCGCAGATTCCTCCTCTGCTGTTGTATTCAGGAGCTAGTGCATCTTTAGGAGGTAAAGAGCATAATATGCCGATTGTTTCTTATGTCCAACATCGTAAAGAAATTATCTTTTGCTGAATTCATGTTTCATTGTCCCTAGTGTTTTCAATATTTAGAAAGCGAATTTTGGTAGCATTTGTTATCTCTTAAGGTGTAGCAATTTTGCCCATGAAAGACAATTACTAGCCTGCAGCAGCTTAGAGTTGGTATTCATCATATGTATTGTCATAGCTGAGAAAAGCTTAGTATTTTCAAGTGTCTAACTTGTACTAAGCACCGCACCCAACATGGAAATTACAAACCTAGCATCATGCACAGAGTACACTGATGTCAAGCACTGTGGCATTTGCCTATGGTGCTTTTGTCTGAACATTTATACTGGCATGCAGTCAAGCTGGTATTGGTCAAATCACTCTCTTCATATTCCATGTAGTCCACTAGGCCTAAAATACCCTAAATCAAGTCTTTGATAGTTTAATTCAACCATATTCACATAGGAAAAAATCACAATCTAGTATAGGCAAGCCTAAACGGTATCCTAGTTAGGTTATATTGAGTTGAGTTTAGGCCTAAAATGGAGTTTCTACTATTTTTACAGTATATATCCTGATTTCATAATTTTTTTTTGCTTATTGTGGTAGTGTTTAGAGTTCTATTTTGAGTGATACGAGTGTTGAAACATTCTAATACTGCATAGTGTGGTTTAGGAAAGGTGTTATTTCTAAGGTTCTTATCCTTGTGATTTCCAAGTTTCAAGGGTTTCCCAGGAACTCGTACCCGATTGTTCTGGCAGCTGACCGGAACTTTATATAGCATCCTTTATATCCCAGTCATTGTATGCGGTGCTGTTGCTTCGCATACAAGACGTGCCACTCCAATTAAAACAGCTTATTTACCCTTTTTGATCATTGAATTGTATTAAATATACACATCATAACTGCTCAGTTTTTGGATTCTTGCGAGAAGCCCCAAGGAATAACAATCCTTCAGCATATTAAAATATTGTAGTGGAACCAAGATAAGTCTGTTCGTAGTAACGCAGCTAAATATTGCTTTTTCTTCAATTTTCTTTTTCTAGTACAAGTCATTCTAACAAATTCTTCAATTTATCCAGCTTACGTCGTTCCAAGGTTTGCTCAGCTCACTGTGACATCTTATTATGCTGCTTCAAGTGCATCACACTATGCAGTATCACGAGCCACTCGATACATCGAAGAATCCCATTCATCTCAATCCTCGAGAGATGTCTAAAATCCACACTTAGGACCATTTTTTGTTTTTAATATGTCGAAGCAACATTTCCTTTATATAGTATAGTTTGAGGAGTTCTCTTTCTATCCTTTTCCTTCACTTTCTGAGTATAAATTTTGTTTATATTCTCTATCATTTACCTTAATTCTATTAATATGCTACCCATTTGGTGGTTCTCATCCATTAACATAGCCCAAAATACCACCCCCTCCCCTACGAAAAAAAAACGTTTAGGACTTGAACATTGTCAATAGATTCTTGAACTCATTGGTGACAGCTGATACAGATGTGGTAGTGCTTAATGGACAGCCTTGCATGACAGTAACAGTAATTCATGGTCCCAACCTCGAACCAGACCGTATCTGTCCTTACGGACAGCTTTAGGTGGCAGTAGCTATTTTGTGTAGGATAGGTCTTCCGATATTACAAAGAAGCAAGATTGTTTTCTTCCGGGGGTTAAATAGTTAATATTTTGGGTGATTAATCAAGAAAATGAGTTTTTTCCACATGGCATCTCCCTTTTTTCGTTTTATCCAAATGGTGTTTTTAATTAAAAAATATCTAAATTTTTTTTTTTATCAAGTCTTTTTGTCAAAATTTTTATCTCTCTTTCTATTAGTTTTCACTTTGGCTCGTTTACAGGGTTTTTCAACAGTGTTTTTATTGATATATTAAAAATGGTATAAATATTATAAAAAAAATACTATAAGTAATATTATATTATGTCTCTTATTATTGTTCTTGGAGCAGTATGATATCATATTTTCAGATTTCTAGTTGGCTTGGTTGAGCTTAGGAGTTTATTATCCATGATGTTTTGAAGTAGACTTTATAGTATTTTTATTATGATAGTAAAAATACTATAATAAGTTATTTTTTAAATTTTATTTGGGTGATATTATTCATAAATTATAAATATTTATTTGAATCTTAGTCTAGTAATGATGTGTATGTTTTGATTTCATTTGAATCATTTATAGATTTTTTAAATAAATTTTATTGGGTCAAAAATATTATATTGAATCATTTATTATGATGGTCAAAATATTATGTCGGGTCAAAAACATTATAATAAAAGAGAGATAGTTTATATTCTTTTTTTGAATTAAAGAAATTTTTGGAAAAAGAAAATCAAATGAAGGTGTGCTGTGCTGTTTGGGAAAACATGAAAATGAGGATCTTTTGTAGTGAAATCCTCCTAATATTATTTTTACCAGTTCCCTTAAAATTGAATTAAAAATAAATCACAATATATGACGATGAAAATTATAGATAAACATTAATGAAATCGTCTCGAGTCTTGTGCAACGCGTGGGGAAATCTGGGTGCGTGGCTTCGTTTTGGCGTGACCCCGGCATGGCCTGATCCAATGAGAAGGGACAGCCGAGTCCCGCCCCACTAACTGCTCCGTCCTCTGTACTTCCGCATGACCGACCGTGGTAGCTGCTTCACAGCGTGCCAACCCGGATGAAGTCATGAGCCAGCTCACGACTTGGGTAGATTCCATCATTTCGTTGGGGCTCTCACAGGCTCTTCTGCCTGACTTGTGTGGCCCGGTAGAATGCATAGATCTGGTCGCAGTTCAACCTCCTCCTCCTCCTCCTCCTCCGTCGTCTACTCCCTGAACAGTAGAGTATGCGACACCGCATGCTGCTCACATCTTCCCTGATGCATAGGTCTGATGTTGTCCTTTTTTCATCATATCAATCTTGCTCTTTTTTTCTTTCACTTTCACCGTAAAGTGTAACGAGCTTAACCAATACCACTGATCCTAAAATACTTTTTACTTAATTGGAGCAAACTATTGAGATCCTGGACTAGTGAGAGTTCCTTTATAAGTTTTCTAAAGCTGTGTTTTTATATGTGCACTGAGTTGCAATTCCCAGTCCTATTAATGCTGCAAAAGAGCTCTGAGAAGAACAAGAGGGGGTCATAGGAAGAGGACTAGAATGTTTACATGGCCACGGAGAAGAGAAATAGGGGAAGCAACCCCGAGGGAAAAGGAAGATGAACCAGTTATAGAGAGAGAGATGTGCAAAACATGGAGACATTTGATTCTCTTCAGCATTTGCTTCTATTTTACGTTTGAAAACTTGTAGACTGACTATTTGACATTTACAAATTTGATATATTAAATTCAGTGTGTCTATAAATCATGCTTTATTTATATGATAGTGTGTTAGGAACCATTGTGATGGAAGAATGATAGATATTGGTCAATTTTTCACTTACTACAAAAGCATAAATTGCATATATTTTGGTCTCAACCTTGACTTAGTGACTTTACAGTCATTAGTTAAGTAAATTTAATTAATAATTAATCCAAATATTATTTTTTTCAAAAGATAAGTGAAGGATCTTACGATGATATATTAAAATCTTTATCAATTAAGCTAGTCGGCAATTTTAATTTTAAGAGATGTTCTTAAAAGAATTTTTAATTTTTTTTTCTATTTAGAGTGGATGTATATTAGTTATTTTTTTTTTATTTTAGATAATTTTTTATCATTAATTTTTCTACTTAAAATATATGGATGGATATATCATGAACAGTAGTCAAAATTGTCATGATATATATATGTATACTTCTTCTGCTTATTAACCAATGTCAGCAGTCTTGTCAACGCAATGCAAGAAATTCCAAAAGAAACAGAAGAAGAGCTGTTGTTTCCATGAACAGGAAAAGATTTTATTATATGGAACAGAGAATTAAAAGTGATGTTAATTAGCAGAGAATTGAAGTGATGGTTTGTCTCAAATATCACAACTCAGAACATGGCAGCTGCATTGTTGAGGCCACCCTGAAGGCTTCCAAAACAGAGAACAAGGTCTGGTACTTGAACCATGTTGCCACAGTGTAATTGCTTTTTGAACTGCAGTTTTCCTCCAACCCAGTGCACGTCTTTGTCCCCACTCACCATATTGCAATGAAAGAGAGAGAGAGAGAGAGAGACATGTTTTAGGAATACAATGCAAGCAAGAAAGAGACAAGGTGAGCACAAGCACGTAAGGAAGAGTTCGACCCCTGTTTTGGACCACCTGTAATAATGTTCACAAGGGTCGTTTTATGAAGGCAAGCAAGATGGCCTACCATGGCATGGACTCTCCCTTTCTCCCCTCTTTTATGAGCAGGACGCCTTTGGCACCACTCTACACACAGATAAGGATACTTCTCCTGCGTTCTTGCATTGCCCAGCAGGGCTGTTAACCTAATGAAGTACATAGTTTTGTTGGAATGTAAGCTGTGTTTTAAGAAATGCTATCTACACATTCGAGTACTTCCTCAGCACATGCAGCATCCGTCCTCTCCTCTGCATCACTCCAATGGGTTCGAGTGGTTCACAAGAATACTGCTACACCTTTCGCTGTGATGTATCATCTTCCCCATGTCTCTCAGTAGTAAAGGAAAGGGGACCATCTTTAAGGAATCCAACTTATTATGCCTACAACTTTCATGTGAACTTCTCTAACCTTCACCTACCAGAGTTATAGTGTCAATGGGTAGCCTCTCTCTGATGGAGAGCAATCCATTTGTTCCTATTTTTACTTGCACAACCATGTACTCACTCATAGCTCGCTAGTATTCTGGAGGACTCCCACCTCCGAATTGAATGCTCTTCGACTCACTCATATCTTGTTTAGGTCTGTAGATGCTGATCCTACTCGATTGACCGCATTGATTTTGGTCCTAGTTGCAATCCAATCTTACCGCTGCAAGTCATGCTTCTAACAGTAGTTCTTTCCGACTTGTACAGCTTGTAGAGACTCTGCCAGATAGTGAATGGTCAGAACATATTTGTTCTGATTCTATTTCATCAATCCATTGTTCAGCAGGTTTTCTTGCTTTGTATCCTTTCTTGGATCTCAGTGCTCCCATTTTATTTGGCTAAATGGAGCAGTTGATGCAGCAACATCAATTTCAAAATCATATTAAATCACTGGACCATCAGATTAATAAGTGAGCATCCCACTGCAGAAAGGCAACAAGGAACTTAAAACTGTCATTAAAAGTTCCCCCACTAGATTGAGCTGTTACCTTGGGATGTTCCAGTGGTCCTAACTCCAAGCATGCTTTGCCTTCTACTGCCCATTATCATTCTGGGCCCTTAAGAGAGACCATCATCAGTCCTCTAACAACAGAGCTCTCTGCCTTGTTGCTATTGCCATCCCAGCCAAGTTGTTGTCCCCATTAACCCAGAAGATGAAGCTGATCAATACTGTTTCACACACCTGACCAGGTCTCACATCCTCCTCCTCCTCTTCCTCCTCAAGTTGTTTTATGCCCATGGTTGCAACTGAGATGCAGCATCATAAGCTGCCAAATCCTTCAGACTATGTCGATGCTGAGCAATTATTAGGGTGGTCTGTCGAAGGTCTTGCAAAATGAGATGATCACTGAGCCACTTCTGATTCTCTCTCTCTCTCTCTCTCTCTCTCTCTCTCTCTCTCTCCATTCACTTCCTCCATCAAGCAATCCCTTTCATGAGCCGTAGGAATGCGATATCCAGCCAGTGAGATTGGTCATATCAACCTGATAAGGAATGTTCAACTCCATCTGAACCTCAACTTTGTAAATAAACAAATATATATATATATTTATTTATATGTATAGTGGAGCACCAATCATATTACATGCCCCGAGATTCTCTTCTCTCCACCTCCTCTCCTGTTTATTGATTGCCAAACATGTGAAAGGAATTCCTATGTTCCCCTCCTCCATCTTTTCCTTGCTACTCTCCTATCACCAACTCTTTAATTCACTTGGTGGTCCTAAGATTGGAGATCTCCCGACAGCACTATCACACCATGTCTTGAGAAGACCACCTAAGTCTTTAAGAGATAGGCCCTATCCAATTCTGACATTGGCACGAGTGTTACATGGAGGGAACAATCACCCTCAAATTCTGGTACTGGACGCCTCTCTAGTGCTCCAACAAGTGCATCCATGGCCTCCTCCTAGTTTAAGCATCCAAAACCCTCTCGGTTACCCATTTCAATCTCCAGTCCTGCTGCTTTAGCTGGTGCAGTTCTGATCCATGGGTTGCGACAATGTCCATGAGTCGATGCGGAGGGGTGCCCAAGCAGAAAAATTTTAATCTCCATTCCACTCCACTCCATGCAACAAGGCCATCCTCCATGATTTCTCAAGTTGAGGGAGGCAGGACACTGGGACAACTCCAGTTCGAGGGGGTCCGGAAGACGGTGGTCCCCCAGAGCACCTCACGCAGATCTAACGATGAATTCGCTTCAGCAAGTGTTATGTAGTGATTTGTATCCACCATGGATGGATGATGATGATGACCTCAGGAGTCGGTGTCATGAGAGTTGGGCAATTTTCTTGGAGACACAACGGGGGGGGACAGCAGAGTGGCTTTCGTTAGGACAGTGCCACCATCAATACAGAGCTGAGAGTTTGGTGCCGAGCGAGGAGCCCAAAGTTTGAGAGATGGGACAGATGGTCGGACGACAGTGATCTGTCCCTGTGGAGCAATCAAGAGGGGCGAAGAAGCCGTAAGGGGAGGAGGGTAGAAAACAGTTATTGAAGGTGGGGGAAAGGAGGGGAATGACTACAAAATTGGTGAGACATGCAGGAATTACAGCAACTCTGCAGATAAAGAGTTCAGTCAATATTGTAGAATGCACACGAAGTCGATTTCACTTGTTGGTACTCCCACACGAACCTTCTGACTTTTTCTCTGGCCCATGCTTGCCAGTAGTCGAATGGCTCTTTCCACTCTCCTGCGTGCCGTAGAATTGTTAGCTGGAGTCTCCACTTCCCTTGTTCTTGCCAACCCCGTTGGATTTCATGAAACCAACCTTCTTTTTCCAACCATTCCAATCCACCTTCTTCTGGTTTCGGTGACTGCAAGTCACTTCATCTTGCGCAGAGAAGCCAATTACTGTCGTCGTGTTGACAAACACTTTTGGAGGATTCGATGAGTTCTAATTAGATTCAAATTCTTTAAGAGATTAAGATTCGATATAATATTTGATTAATGATCTTTAAATCTTACTTTTTTTTTTTCTTTTTTTTACTTTCGAGTTCATCTCGGCCTCCCAAATAACTACGTACCGATGTTCTTTAGTTGCTTTCACGTAAAGAAACGGGGCCCAATTTTGTATCCACATATGATGAGTCGTTGCACGCATTAATAATTCCTCTTTTAACTCGCAGGCTCTTCTCGTTGTCTTCGCAGTTCTCCTCCACAGGCGCCGTTCCATGCCATGATCATTAAACTACTATATCAGCCTAAACCCAAGTACACCAGACGGCAGAGCGGCTGAAACATCGCCTCCGGTATCACAAAACCTACTACTTATCGATCCCCACAGCAACGCCGGATAACTACTTCCCACTGCTACCGAACAGCGAAACTGAGCCTTTTTCGAGCTGTAAAAAGGCTACTGCTGTGTCTTGGGGAAAAGAGAAAGAGAGCAAATAAAGAGGAGAAGGTTGATGATGATGGTTGCCACATTTACCATTCCCCTGAAAACGACACCGGACCATCGGGCTTCCCTCCGTTTCCCATCCGTCTCTCGGACCTTTTCTTGCTGCTTGCAAAATCTAGGTTAAGTGTCATTCTAAGAAAAGCAACCTACGTGACAGTTATGTGAATCCACCACGCATGTCGAGTCGTTATCAGTTACGTGACCGCTCGCCGTATTGGATTCGGTAATCGCTTCTCCTTCCTTGTCATCCTTTTTTTCCTCTCGGTGACATTAAAATCTGATAGTGCATGCTCCCATAGCAGAAGGCAATCCAATAGCTACGTAAGTTGTATTGTTATTATCTTCGGATGGAAGATAGTTTAGTGCATTTATTCGACACGGACTAAGTTGGGAAATGAGGTGAATAAATATATATGTATATAACAGGTCCTCCCGTCAATCAATTTATTTGATCTTAAGACAAGGATTGTGTAGTCCTCCGTCACAGTCCTACATGAACACATGTAGGTGAAAAGAGAGTACGTTTCCAGTAAAAGCATGTTTAACTTACTGCAACTCGCCGTTCTAGTCCATGGTGGTGGAGATGGCCACAGCCCAGGACCACTTACAGCGCTCAGACAAAGAAGCTTACGGCCATAAAGAATCCAGTGCCACCTACCAATCCCTGTTCAAAGCAACACACACACACACACACAGACATGGAGAGAGAGAGAGAGAGAGAGAGAGAGAGAGAGATGCATTCAACTAAGTTCATGGCGTGTACAGATGAGAAAAGAGAACACGAAGGAAGGTTGGAGGTGATGGGAGGTCAAGTTGGTAGTAGTTAGTAGTAGTAGTAGTAGCATGCAGCAGTGAGTAACAGCAGCGGGTAGTACTTGGAAGTTGTTTGAGTAGCAAAAAGCCTCTTTAGTTTAGCATCATCCCTTGTCAGCCCTACACCAATTCCGGTCCCACCTCCATGTTTTGGTTCCCCCTCTCTTCTCTTCTCTTCTCTACTCCTCTCCATTTCTATTAACTCTCCGATGACTAATTGAACCACCACCACCACCACCGGAGAAGAAGCAGCACAAATCAATACTCCCTACCCTTCCCTCCTCATAGCTGCATAGTCGACCGGAGTAGGCGGCTCCGAGACGGGCGCGATGGGCGAGCAAGAGACGCACAACTTCATGAAGGTCAGCGTCGACTCCTTCTCCGAGCTGCCATTCATCCGCCCCGGGCCAGCTCGCGAGAATACATCCCACACGAGCCCTGCCATTCGGCTCTTCGGCATCGACTTCGCCACCGATCTAGACGCATCACAAGATGGCCCCTCCGTCGACCCTCCCTCATCTACCACTGAGACCAGTAACACCCCGGCGGCCGCTACCACCACCACGTTGACTGACAGTGGCGAGAGCTCGAGGAAGTTCGAGTGCCACTACTGCTGCCGCAAGTTCCCCACGTCGCAAGCCCTCGGCGGGCACCAGAACGCCCACAAGCGCGAGCGCCAGCACGCCAAGCGCACCCATCTCCACTCGGCTATGGCCTCCCAACACTACCACCACCACCCCAGCTTCATCGCTGACGGCCATGTCTACGGCTACCTCGACTACCGCCATCTGAGTTCCTTCCCCTCCGCCTCCCGTTTCGACCACCCGCCCCCGACCCACTACCCTTCATGGACTAGCCACACCGGCCCGGTCACGAACCCTGCGGCTCGCTTCTACGGCGGCCTTGGTTCCGCATCTCAGCTCATAAACGGTAGCCCACTCCCGGGGCCATGGAGAATGCCGGTGCATGGCAGCACGGCAGGCTTGCAAGGGAACCGTCCCCCCGCACTGCCTTCGTTCGGAGGAAGAGACGCAAGGAAGATGGCAGTGGAAGGTGCGGGTGGCGTCGGCTCTTCTTCTTCCTCCTCTTCATCTTTGGCTTCCCCAAACGAGCAAGGTGGCTTCGATTCTGGTTCCAAGAACAGTTTGAGTTTGGATTTGCATTTGTAGTTCATCAAGGATCGGATACCAAAGAGTTCGTTAATGAATTGCAGTTTTCTCTTACTTATTGCCTCTCTTATCTCACAAACTCGTTTACATCTCTCATACAGTTTACTCCGTGGGGTGCCTTTTTCTTTTATTCTGTCAGATTCGCATATGGAAGTACTTAGTTCCCTTTTCTTTTTTGTGAGCAGAAGAAGGGCCAAAACTTCAAGATTTTCGAGTCATTGCATATACTATTTTTTCCTCTCATTCTAATATTTTAGAAGCTGAGTGTTATTAACTGTTCAGTGTTTATAGCGTAGCTGAATGCAAGATATGAAGGAATAGACACCACATATGATTGCAACACTGGTTCAGTAAGTGTCAGCTTAAACTGGCCCCATTCACCACTGAGCATTGTAACTAATATCCTGCATTGCTTAGAGTTCTTTCTTTTATCTTTTGTGGTCTTAGATGCATCTTGTTAGGTCATCACTTTTGTTGTGCAACTGCTGTGGAGTAAACTTGCATGAGGATCGATGTATTCTTTAAGCATACTCAATATTGAAATGGTTGCTAAATGTTGTCTTTGATTCTTTAAACATGTTTAGTTTTGCCCCATTTTAAGTAGGAAAACATATTGAGTCTCAGAACTGTTCTAAAAGACTGTCATGCTCTTATCTTTGATCTTATTCTTCAGTGCTGCACTACAATTGCATGAGAAAACATCCAGTAAATTAAGTACCACAGAATTGGAAAAGCCATAGGACCTGAGAAATCAAATGCTTGGTTAGCTCTCATTGCTTCTTTGGTCCCTGTGACCTACAGAGCCATGATAAAATAAGATCATGAAACCAAGATAGGCTTGGTTTCCTAAGATTTGTTATTTCAGGTGCACTAGTACATGCAATAGATAGATGTGTTCTTGCTCCAGTCATTGTATAATTATCCTACTGTACTTAACCTGGCATGGTTGGACATTTCAAACTTCAATTCTGATCTGTGTGATAGGTAGAAGATGAAAGCACTTGATTGGCTGCATGGTGGGTCAGACTGCTTTAGTGAGCATAGAAGACCAATCCGAGACAATGTGGTACATTTTGCTATAAGAAAGCTACAGATCATTAATAAATGGTTTCCTCTAAATGAAGCTCCACCACTTATACTGCAAGTCACACTGTTACAACTGCAACTCATCAGTAGCTCAAAAAGAGCACCATCTCCCACCCCAGTCAGAAGGAATAAATAGATGAATAAATTGGAATAAAATGTATGTCCCTCTTAAAATTAATTTATTCCTTCTAGCTGAGTCTCATGCTTATCAATGCATCTGATTAAGTCTATTTAATGTTCATGAACTTCGATCTATTCCTTCAAAAACTATACTTCCCATTTCAAATTTTAGTCAACCAAACATGACGAAATTTATTCGTTAAAATAAATTATTTTATTTTTTTCAAATATAACAAGCGTTCGAAAAAATAAAATTTCACTATATTGGATTGACGAGCGATATAATTATCTAGAGATTTCATTATGATCAATTATGACCTTTTCAGACGCAATAGAACTCATAAATCAAGATATCAAGTATCGAAATTGCTTTTATAATAATGCATAACATAAGAATTTTTTTATTATTTTTATAGAAATATTGTAACTTTTATTACCGATCACCACTAAAACCAAAAACCGAGAATCTAATTAGCCCCACAAACACTATGGATATAAGACATTTAATGGTTCTCAAGTTTCCTTCATCTAAATGAATTCCAATGTAGAATCTTGACAAAGATGCTCTGTCCTTACATGTGTTTGACAAAAATTGAGGAGCAAAACCCACTCAGCATTTTGCAGCTTTATAAGAAATTGTAATTGTCATTAGCAACTCCGATAAAGATGCTCTAACATTCCTTTTACATTATCTTATATCGTTCCATATCATTATAAAATATATAATTAAAAGATATAGTATGCGTAGTCAAAAAATGATTTTTTTTTTTGAGAAGCTTAATATAATAAAAAATAATGGAGAGAGAGAGAGAAAATAAAAAAAAAAGAGAGAAATTCCAGTGAATAAAAAATTAATGGAAAAAATTTCTATATAGTAAATAAAAATTTCACCATCGTCTATCTAATCCACATGTGAATATATGTATATATGTTTATACGTAAAGAATTTGTGTGTATATATTAATGATAAAATTAAATGAAAATAATTATTCATACATGAAAATAGTAAAATATATATTAGTTGGTGTAATATATTAGATGGACCGAGTGAATCTTCCGGCCCATCAGGAATGGCTTCCGGGTTCTCCGGTCCGGTTGGTTGATCGGACCGCTCCGCGACTCGGACCGGCATGCGACCCAACTTTACCTGACAAAGTGGGGAAAGGAGCATATCTTAGCCGTCTGCCTCATTCGATCGACAAGTTCGACCGGGGGTTTGAAACCCTACCGAATCGAGGACGTAAAAGAAATAGCAACCCGTTTGGATCTGTCATCTCTGATCGCGTCGTTCGCCTCGATGAGGTATCTCCTCCACGGTTTTTCTCTTAATCCAATTTCTTAGCCGTCCGCCCTCTGGCAATTGATTATTTCTTTCTTCTCTTCTGATTTTTGGCACCTTCCTTGTCGACTCGGTTGAGTTTAGTGTAAAATTTGGGCGAGTAGTCTTATCTAGATTGTCATCCATCTCTTTATGTTCTTGGATCTTATTACTGTCTTTGTATGTTCCCTCTTTTGTTCTTGGTGGTAATGGAACACATCGTAAGTACCTTTTCTTGTAGATAAAAGAACTTTACAGCTTTCGATGAATTAAGGCGCAATTTTGCTTCATACATAAGGTTTTCCTTCTCATGATAAAAATAAAAAGAACGCTTGTATGATATATTTGGAGGACATTTATATTTCTTGATTTGGTACAACACTATTATCAAGAAGCTCCTCAGCCCATTTTGACGGTAATTCTTAATCGAAACACAACAAATGATTTTAGTAATTAATGCAGGAAATTATCTCTCTGACTCGCTCAACTAATTTTCTTTCCCTGGATGGTTTCTATAGAGTACAACATTCTCATCCATTCTAAATATATCTACACATTTATGATTTAATCCTAGTGGGTAACCAACCTAAATAGGTTCATGTAGAGACCCCTCAAAGTAAGCTGGCAATGATTCTGAAGTTAATGGATCACAAAAATTTAACATTAGTGATTCTATTTTCTTCCTTATTTGTGGCTTTCACGAACATGTTGAAGTGATTAACTTGTATAATCAGTTGCGCCTATGTCATAATCTTATTTACTTCAGGACAAGATGCATGAACTTCTTCTTTTTTGCTTTTCTGTTTGGCCATTATTTTTACTGAGTTGAGGTCTTTGCGCTTTGCACCTGCATGATAAATGATGGAGTCTCCCTCAATTAAATCATTCTACAGTAAATCAGATATGAAGCCATCATTCAGAAAACCCACAAGTGATACAGCTAATCGGAAGCTGCCATTCACCCATTGTTAGATCGGATTCATCTTCATCTGATGCTAACTAATCCAACTTTATCTATTGGTTGTGAAATTTTGTTCTTACAGATGTTACTAAGTAAGAGAAATGGCTTCACTTTTGGTTTATTAATCTTTTAATATGCTCTTTAAGCTTTATTAATCCAGCCTTACAGATGTTCTTTAAGGTTCTTGCTATATAGGATCTCGGAAATGTGAACTAACTCTTACTGACTGGTGAGAGGGAACTTATATTTGTTACTGTTAAGGAGGATTTAGGAATATGGACTACATGATTGGTAAGACGGGATGGATATTTGTACTTTAAACAAGTGGCTGATAGTAGCCTGATTGTGTTTCCTCCACCTCATTAGAAGAAGGATCAGGTTCCTTCTGTGAAGTAGTTACTGTCTGTTTCTTGATCATGAGTTGACACTTAATACAATGTAAATAAATAAAATGTATAATTTAAATGATCGACTCTTCTTCTAAAATGTGTAAAATAGATGTCATTATTTTTGTACTTAAGAAGTTTTGTACACCTAAATCCTGTTGTTTCAAATTACAAACTTAATTGGAACTGTTTGGTGCACCTTTTATATTTTCTTGGTTGTCTATTCCTTTATTGTGCTGGAAATGTTTCATTCATGGACTGAACTGATCTTTAGATGTACAAGCACCTTGTAGTGCGAGAAGATAAAAAATTCATGTACAGTTTTGTGAGAACTGGACTGGACTGACTGCTTGCATCGGAAAACCAGTAATCGGATCCTTGCCCAATTCATTTCATGTTTGGTGTGCATATGATCTGGAAAATAACTGGCCGGCCTGGTTTATTCTAAGTTAGGTTGTAAGAACTAATATTGCTAAAATACCATATTATCTTTTGCATGTCGCATGTAAGAACTAACTCCCAATCAATTATTTATTGAATCATCAATATCATTTGGAGAAATAAGATCATCACTATCTGCAAATCATGATGAACTTTGATGTTATGTATTGTTGTTAATACACACCAGATAGTGTGACCTTTGTTGATCTAGTTGAGTTTCTTTTTACAAATTTATTTGCATGAATGTAAGATCTAATTGGTATTTATGGAGCGGATAGATAAGGAGAGGGTTATGCATGGATGGTAGGTGGAATGTATATTGAGCCAAAAACTCAAATGAAGCTGAGCAAGCATCTGATAATCCAGTGCCTCAACTTAGGCGCTCGCCCAGGTGATGCCTAGTTAGGCCTTATGTGGGATCTCAGAGATGAGATTTGCTAGATGAACACATATTGGAAAGGCACGACATTGAAGTTAGTTAGGTGATGTAGCTACATTTAGCTAAGCCAGTGGCTAGTAGGATGTTATTGACTTTCTTTTATTAGCTTTGGTTGGATATAGAAGGCATATTCTCAAGGAAGATCGAACCAGGACATCTGATGATCAGTGGAGAAAGGATGTTGGAAGAGAGTTAGAAAGGGATTCTAGTCGTAGCAGGTCCAGTAGAGGCTACGAGACTCAGAAGCATTCTGAGAGGCATCCATATGGATATTCCCATGACTACAGAAGACATGGTGATTATAGTAGGCATGACAGGCATATTGATGACAATAATAGAAATTATTGGCAGTCATCACGGTCTGGTCAAGAACCGAGGAACAGAAAATGAGAGAACAACTGATAAATACCGAGACAACGGGCACAATGTTGACTTTCACTCTAAGGATAAAACTGAGATTTCAGAACATAAAAATAAGAACAGTGAAAGAAATTCTATGAAAGATTATGATAGAGCTGATGCTAGAAATAAACTAGTAGGGTTAAGTAGAGATTATGATTCAGAGGAGGACCAGCAAAGAGAGAGAGAGAATCACAAAATTACAAAAAAGATTATCATAGGAATCCTGAAAGTCATAAGAATGATAAGGTAGCATCACATGAGGAATTGAGGGGATATGACAAAGATTCAACTGACGGAAAGGATACTAGTGCACCTCAACTGAAAAAATCTGACAGCAATAATAAGATGGATTTGTATGGGTGGGAGGATCTGGTACCAAGAAAGAAATATAATGAATGGGAAGGTGGTATGCTCTTCCGAATGCAAAGAACTTCAGACTGAGAGAAGTTTGTAAAGTCACCAAGGGATGGATGGTAAGAATGCCTCTGTGATTTGATAGACAAGCAAAATTCTTTTTTAAGAGAACCTAAACCTGGTCACTTGGAACATGGTGACTACCTCAAAAACCTGCTTTTTTGTTTATCATTTGCATATGAATTTTCATAAACTAATTGTAAAATTGTTTATCCTTATCATTAACATCAGGAAATGCTGTTGATGAAGTGCCATCATCTAGTTCAAAACAGACTAAGGAGACACATGAGAAAGTAAATTCTGCGACTATGAACTCATCTATCAATGATGCTGAATCTGCTAATGATGTTAATTCAGCAAAAGTTGCTGCTATGAAAGCTGCAGAATTAGGTGAGTTTTAGTTTGTTTTTAAACATTATGCTGAGAATTAGTATTTTCTTCACAGTCTATGTCTTGGTCATTTTGGTACCAAAGAAAAGGTAGCTTGGTGCTCAAGGCTCTCACCGATATGGGGTCTAGGTTTGTCTATTAAATTGCTTTCATGATCAACTGCCTTTTGTTTTTGTTATGTATACCTATATATCCTTGACATGGAATGTGGTACTCCTTAATTTTTATCTTCTCTGCGGCGCTGCATAGATTCCTTTTGGGACAAGACTGTTTTAAGGTTGTTTTGTTTCAAAAAAATGAAATGTTCTTATACTGAGGAACACATCAAGTTTGTGTTATTGTTCGTTTAAATCTGTTATCAAATTGAAGGAGTCATGGAAAATGTACACAATACTGCCAATTTTATATTGTTACAAATGAGTGTTTTTTGTAATGTGCCTTTTGTAAACTTTAACAATTGGGAGATCTGTAATGTAATTGATCAAAGTGGGTCTTTAGATCTTGAACATACTGTGAACCTGTGATGATCTCAATCGTATTGTTTGAAAACTTGAAAGTTGAAAGCATAGAAACAATGTTGAAAAAATCCATTCTACTTGCTTGTGTATGGTTCCTCCTTTTGGTGCTCTCTATTTATGGAAATGTACAACTGGAAAGAGGCAAGCGCGAACCAGTTGTTAAGGTCAAATCTGCTCTGTCCATCTTCTGTAGTCTATTATGAAAGTGCTTCTCTGTCCATCTTTTTCTCTATTCTATTACTGCAGCTCGTGGCTATCTTAGCTGTTTGTTTACGCTTTTCTTGAGCAAGAAGGGAGAAAGCTGTTTGTCAAGTCAGGAGTAAGGTTATTGTCTATTTAAATCTGTTATCAAATTGTAGGAGTCATGGAAAATGTACCCAATACTGCCAATTTTATATGGTTACAAATGAGTGCTTTTTCTTATTGTGCCTTTTGTAGACTTTAAGACTTGGGAGACCTGTAGAAATTGATCAAAGTGGGTCTTTAGATCTCGAACGTACTGTGAACTTGTGATGATCTCCGTTGTATTGTTTAAAAACATGAAAGTTGAAAGCATAGAAACAATGTTGAAAAAATCCATTCTACTTGCTTTTGTATAGCTGATCTGGAATTTGACATGTTTCTAGTGCTGATTGTACAATAGTCTGTTGTGCTTAACAGTTCATTTGATGCAAATCTTGTTGCTTTCCTGCAACACAGTGCTTTTAGGACTAAGGTAGATTTTGCATTTTCACACTTAAGGTGCTGATATGATATGGTTGGCATATATGATATGGTTATAAGGTGCTGATATGATATGGTTATGAGATAGGAGAGAAGTTGAGGTTGCCAAAGGTGGTCAAAGCTGTGTAACTCATTGATTTCATATATAGTAATTTCCATCTCTAATTTCATCTACTAGGTACTGGCAACTCTCTCAGCTAAAACACAACACAGGATTTTTATTTGCAGTTTTAGATTCAAGCTTCCAAGCAACAAAGAATAGTTACTGTACATCCTACTGCACTGACCCAATACAACAAAAGATGCTGAAGATACTGCAAATGCAACAATGTTTGCATGTCAATTTTAGATATATACAAAATGGACAGAAGTTCCCTCACTCAAAAGTTTAGATTTTTTTCCCCCTTCTCTCGTACTATTGAGCAGTAGTTCATGGCAATTACAAATTGTGAATTATTATGTAAAACTCATAAGAGAGAAGATACAAGAAAATTATTGAGAACGTTTGGTGTTATTATGTATAACTCTTGGATTTCATGGATTCTGTAAAAACCCTACATGATGACCATAAAACTCATTCATGACACCTAGACTGCCCTTTTTATAACCTAAAACTTGACCCCTAGGAATGGTTGCACTTGCTTTCATAATCTAAAATTTTAAGAATTAATTGGTTAGGTTCAAATATTGGAACTCCAAACTCCAGGAAGTTGGGTAAATTTTGTAAAACAGTAGATAAGGCATGAAGAAATATGTATTTGGTAAACAGAGATTGGAGCGTGAAATATATGGTTTTGATGCAGTTGTGTAGCTTTATGTAATGAATAACATTGAAGAGATTAAAATATAAGGAAGAAATGGCATTGAGATTAGTAAAATCATATTGTTGCTTGAACCTTTGGGTTTTGTTTGTTCATTATGAAATATGAATAGCCATAAGTTTTCAGTAACTTGGACATTTTCTTAACCATGCTTACCTTGATCGTCTGTGCAGTGAATAAAAACCTTGTAGGTTTTGGAGGGGTTGGATACTTGTCCACTGACCAAAAGAAAAAGCCACTTTGGGGTAACAAAAGGAACAGCACTTACTGAAGAGGTGATACCTATCATTTTGGATCAAGTGGAAAATTGTTCATCTAGGTTTCCGTCATCACCTCCAGTTGCTGGGACTTCCATCTGTTCTCCAACCAGGAGCGTCAGGAGAAGTTCAATAGACTCATGGTAATTTCTATCCTTCAATTGTTTTACAATCATGTTCCTTGTAGTAGTTGGTATGTACCCACAAAATTGTTTCAGTCATAGCAATTTATTAGATATTGACACCTACTAACACATTTCCAGAGTCTGAGGTTGCCTTTGTGGCTATGGCCAATTGTAGGATGTGAAATGAAATGCGGCTGCAGAGCACAGATCGGACATGAAGCATGTAAATCTTATGGTCGAACTTGGTTTGTAATGACATCAATTTTCTCTCCTCTTTTCAAATGCATCACAGACATATGTGGTGAAAAACTTGGCAAGCTTGCTTTCCGTTGTGCAAGAACAGTTTCATGTTTGCTTGTAAGCCACTGTTATTCCATCAGATTTTAATGGAAAGTTACTTGCTTTGAGTATGCTGCTGCTACCGATGTTTTGGGCGTAAATTTTCCCTTACAAGTACTTACCGGGGTGTCCTGCCAATACATGACAATTGTAAACAGTAACTGCTACCATCAATTTGCAACTCTACCAAAGGTTTGAATTCTGCATCCCGCATGAGCTAAACTGCTTAAACAATTGATTGTGTCAAAAACATGACTGCAGACAGTAGATATATGTTTTTTTGTATAATTGTTCATATGAACCTGAATGTATTAGTTGTATAGGGAACAGGAATAACATGTTCTTTTCTCGTAGGGTTTATACCCATGCAGATCCTGCTAAACAGCATGAAATCATTGATCGGGTAGAAGAGTAAGATGTGGGCATGTGCAGATGCTTTTCTTCTGAATTAAGGGTCATCATTTTGAGTACCAAACCTATCTTGATGATTTGGTTGGATTGGTACATATTATTTGATGATTTGGTTGAATTGGTACATCTCATATGTTGGTTGGATTGGTGCATATTGTTTGATGATTTGGTTGAATTGGTACATCTCATATGTTGGTATACCGATATGTTAGGACGTGGTAGAGTAAGCACGAGGAAGGAGGAAGAGGAGAAAAGGCACACCTATGAAAACCAATTATGGCAAAGGTGGTTGGGCACTACGACGATGTGCGATGAGGTCACGACATGTGTGAGAAGTGAAGGTCCGTGGGAAGCGAAAGCCACGACGTGCGTGAGAAGTGATTAGGGTCAGGAAAGTTTCCTTTTTTGTCTTCACGAACTACTAGACCGTCCAAAATAAGGGCGGTCCACATTTCGATTGACGAGGATTCGTGTCATGACCTTTGTATAGCTTGGAACGATACGTACCAATACGTGGGTGGATTCAAACCGTGACCTTCGACCCCTAATTGATGCCCAAACCAATACACACTGCCCGTTTAATATCAGTTCGGATGAAACATCTCTAATACTATGTTAAATATCGACGAAAGACAAATTAATTTGGACCTCAGTGTTTGGATAATTGATTCAAACTCACTGAGGAAATGCATCAAATAATTCATCGGACCACAAACAATCTTCTCTAATTAATAAAATTGAAGGTTTCTCTTATCGAGAATGGAGTTAATACTAAACTTATCGTTAAAAACAATGGTAAAATACCACAAGATTTACAAAATCAAATGCATAAAATGCAAAGGGTCATCAAAACATGTGATTATTTTTATTATTTCTGATATCCTTGGAAAATGGAGCCAACAGAAGCTAGTAACATTATATCAGATCTTGTATTAGTAACACTCAACGTTAACACAGTTGAATTGCATGGATTACAAGCATTGCAATCAGAACATCAGAATCCTGTTCTGATGCCATATAAGATTTTTCAAACTGACGAGAAAATGTGGCAGTTCTACATAGCAAGATTGGAAAAGTCAAAAATAAAACACAATGACCTCTTTCTTCCGTGCTATTTTTTTCGAATTCCATAACCTACAACAAGAAAATCAATTAAAGGTGTCAATATCTGTGTTTCCAACTTGTAGAAGAAAGATATGCATATCAAACATTTAGTAGCAAACAAACATCTAGGATAGTATAGTATTATCAATTCATGAATTTTTACTATATATTTCAAGATCAGCTGAAATGAATACAAAGGATTGATACTTTGGGCAGATAATAACCACCACTCTAATCTTTAACCCATTCCATTTTTTCCTTTTTTTCCCATTTTTAGAAATCCAATGTTCAAGTAAGTTAATAGGTAGATTTCATGGTCAACAACTACACAAAATTTATCATCTTATGTTGCATAACTTACATATAGGTTCCCAAGATGCAACCTCAATTCTTCAAATTATACTCAAGATAAAATATCAGTTTCATACATGATTGGATTAATTTAATTATTCATGAAACTCTCTTTTTCTGAAAATGTCTTTCTTCTCAGCTTTGTTGATGTAACGCCTCCCTGTATATCCACTTCCTAGCCATCTCCTTCTGGCGATGCTTCAAACAGAGACTCAGGTTAATTTTGTGTGTGTGTGTGTGTGTATATATATATATACACACACACAAGTATGCTTAACCTGCCCTAATAAGGCTTGACATGATATAGTAACTTGGACAAACCAGGATCAACATGCACGATGAATAATCCAAATTTTTTTATAGAGGATACTTGATTCTACTAGCAAAAATAATCTACAGAATATCACATTATTGTTGTAGGACAAGACTGAAAAAGATTCTTAAAACAATTAATGGTTTTCACTTCTTTCTTAGTTTCCTCCAGCATACTTGAAGTATTAAACCATCTACATTTAGATGTTGAAGAAATATCAATCATCTGATGAAACTTGAGCTACAATAAAGTTATTCTAAAAGTATCAGACGATAAAATCCCAAATCAAGCACCCAAAGTAGAAAGTACTCTGATGATTCTTTATACTTATATGAGTATCACTTGCATTTCAATTTGACTCTTACCAAGTATATTCTACTACATAAAATTTTTTTCTCAACAAGGTTTCATTATATTATATCCAGCGGGTAACTAACCACTATTGTTCAGATGATCTAACATCTTACCCAAATATAACTACACACGACATCTCACAAGCTCCGAACTGATTCACTGTTGGCCTAGTGTAGAGTTTCATCCATTTCAGAAGGCCAACAATGTTGTTCAATTACCATTTAAATAGCAAAATTGTCTTATTACCATTTAAGACCTCTACTTTCTTGTTTTCTCACAAGTCACACCCAGCAATTGGCAAAATAAAATCAAAAGCAACATCAAAGAATCTTCAACATAATTGTCATAGGTGGCAAAGGTGTAAACTTGCATAGATTCTCTTCATTGTTTTTATTCCTTTCACTTTTTATTGGTCTGGCTAGATTGACTCGATGGTTAATTCTTGATAATGGAATTCATTTTTGTTCAAGGTTCACATTCTAAAGTGTAATGATCAACAGTTTTGTTAGCCTTCACTTTCTGTATTGTTTTGATAAATGCATCTAAATTTGTTTGTATCATCTCGAAAGCTTGCCCATAAAATAAATATTTTTATTTGATTTAAAAAACTAGTTGGACTGGTACATATCAATCAATGCCAGTGTATTGATACATGATACACCAGTACATATCAATGTTTCTAAGAGGAAGAAAAAGAAGCGGAAGGGGCAGTGGAGGAAGGAGGAAGGAGGAAGGAGGAAAGAGGGAGGAAGGAAGAGGAGGAAGAGGAAGAAGGAGAAGAGGTGGTGGAGGAAAAGAAAGAGGAAGAGGAGAAGAGGAAACGTACCCATCGGCTATGCACAACATGAGGCGAGACGTGCTTGCGTTTTGTTTAAATGGTAGGAAGGCGAGATGTGCTTGCATCCTATTTAAAGGGTAGGATAGAACTCATTTTAATGGGTTGGAGAGGACCGCTTAAAATGGGGGGTGGTCTGCATGCTGGTTCATGCCCCGACTGGTATGTACCGCCTATTTCGTACTAATCCAAGTGAAACAATGGTCCCCAATTCATACCAGTCCGGGTTAAACAGTGGTCCTTGCTAGACATATTACTCTCTTCTATTTGATAGAGAGTTTAGAGTTTTTCTATTGTGTATCATCAGATTGGTTAACCACTTGTTTTTTATTATTGTACAACTAAACCCATCTTAACATGACTGCAACTGAAGTTCTAACCATAGAGTTCAGTAATGGGGTTAGATTGTGTCAAGTCATGGGCATATGATATGCATCCTGGACCAGGCCTAGATTCCACCCTAGTGACAACTAATGACAACATTAATCTTGTTAATAGATTATAAAATAGATTCTATCATTATGTTTGAGTCTTGGAGATGCAATTGTACTATATATACTAGCACACGAGTCCTTGGCATACATATATAGTTTGACAAGGTTGGTGGATTTTTGCAAGAATTTCTACCTTTCATATAGTGGACACCGGACACGCATCATCAACTTTTCGAAATTGATATGGAGATAACAAAATCATGCATGAATTAGCATAACTATTTTGTTGGTGTTTATCATGAGATATCTAACATTTATCTCTCTCCCTCTATCAAACAGCATTGTCAGTCAATCATAATGTAGATATACATTCTTTTCACAAGCAACAATATTGTCTTATATATGCTCAAAATTGATTATCTGTTGCAGGTCAAATTTGTTTGACAATAGTATCACAGGAACATGTTTGTTTGCATGATTTATAGACAGATTTCATTAAACGAATTCCAAGGCATCATGTACATATCGATAATGTGTGTGTAGAATCAACTTGCTCAGTAATTGAGCAAGTGAAAGTTTTACATCTTTTCTTACACTATTTTCCTTTTGGTTTCCTTGTGTCCCATTTCAAATCCTTATTTCTAAATTTTGTTTTTCTTCTTTTCCTTCTTTAATTTCACCCTTTGCGTTCATTCTTTTCTTTTATTATTAAATTATAAGTTCAATCACTGTCGTGTACCAATTCCATCAGCAAAATGCTCAATATGTGGCTTCTTCAAGGCAATTCTACATGAGAGAGGGGAAGAGAAAAAAAAAACTAGCAACGAGTGATGAATCAAATAAGTGAACTAATTTTTTTTTAAACACACACAATGAAAGAATTTATGTTCTCGGTGTTTGTATTCACAAAATGCTAGAAACTCATTCTTAAATCTTTCACCAAGTTAGGAGAACTGGCACACAGGAGACTTCATAACTCAAAATTACAAACATCTCATATTTTTCTCAGGACCTATTAAAAATAAGATCTAGGAAAAGTACTATACGGTTTCTACCAACCAAAATATTTGGCCACAAAAAAGCTTCGAACGGAACCCTTTAAAGCTTAAAAGGAGCAAAATTAAATTGTAAATTTGAAACCCCTCTCTTTATTATGGAACAGTAGAAAGAGCAGTCCAAATTACACGAGACAAGAAAGGCGAAAATTACCCATTGGATGAATCATATGTTGCCCCGCGGGAAAGGAGGCAGCCGAAGCACGGCTTGCTCGGTCTCGATGGGGTCCGATCTCAGTATCTGCCATAGACCAAAAGCAAGCATTAGAAGGAACCAATCCATTGAAATAAAGGAAACAGACGAACTATCTGATAATCCCACTCACGGGGTCGCGGAGGAGCGGCTTGGAATCGTCCTTCGCGATTCTGAAAGGGGGCTTCTCCATCTGGCTTCGTCTGGTGGCGACGGTGCCAGTGCCGGTGCCGCCTCCGCCGCTACATCCGCCGTCGGTTTCGTTTCCTCGACCGCCTTCCTTCCTCCCCGCCGGGCTCAAGAAACCACAGAAGGGTTTCATCTCTTGCGGCCGCCTCTACCGACTCGCGCTCGGTGGAATCACGAGACCTCAATAAAAGAAACAGGACATTGCAACCGGTCGGGTTTCTTTCGTGTGACCATATTTATTTAGTTTATAATTAATATTTCTTAATCATAAAAATAAATAGAAGAATAAGTATGCGAGTCCATTAAGATGGATTAATCCATCTTAAGTATGATGGATTAACTTATATTTAAGATGGATTTATACTCACATCTAACTGCCGTTAAGAACGTGTAGCTCGACAAAAAATAAACAAAGGAAATCATTTCTACAGGAACACTCTGGTATCCACCTACAACTTTACCCCTCTGTCATCCCGAGAGGTAAAAGTGGTCCCCGCTGCAGGTCCTTCGTGTATGATCGGCTTGTAGTAACACTGTGGGTTGACGAAGAAGTACATGGTCTTTGCTCTTAACTCCGTCCCTGCGCGCCACCGTTAACTCCGTAACCCTTTTCAAAATGATTCCCTCTATCCGCGCCCAAACGAATAATTAATAATACCCTTTCATACGATAAAAGAAAGGTGAGATATAACCCTAAGTGCCGGAGATCCCTTAGCCGGTGGCCATGGACGACCCTAAAACCCGCGATCTCGTCAAGGAGCTCGTTCTCCGCCTCGTATCTCCCGTCGACTCGCCCTCCTCCGCCGCCGACGAGGTCCCCCGCGCTATCGGCTTCGCCCATCGGCTCCTCTCGAGCCGCATGGCTCCCTCCCTCGCCCCCGATGAGCTCGCCATAGCCGAGTCCATCAAGCGCCATCTCGCGGCTTCCGGCCGATCCTCCGATGCCCTCGCCTTCGCCGACCTTCACACCGAGCTCTCCGCCCGTTCCTCTGGCCCCGGTGCCATCCGCAACCGTTGGGCGCTCCTCTACCTCCTCAAGTCTCTCTCCGATGCCCGCCGACGCGAGCCCCTCCTCCGTTCTACGGGGACTGCCGGCCTGCCCGCTCTTCCCCTCGACCCTCAGCCCGGCCACCAACTGCCTCTGGCGGCCAAGAAAATTCTACCCCCATCCGGCGGCGTTCTCCTCGTCTCCAAGGATCCAGAGAACATTCGTGAGATCGCACTTCAAAAGTATGCGGATCTGGTCATGGACGAGACAGAGGTTTCGGAATCGGCCCTCGTGAGGGATATCCTCTTTGTTTGCCAGGGGATCAATGGGCGGTATGTGAGGTTCGACAAGGCATCAGACTGCTATGATCTTCCGGAGTCGTTGACGATGCCAAGATCCATGAGGACGATGGTTCGTAAGCTTTGTGAACTAGGATGGCTTTTCCAAAAGGTAAGGTGTTACATCACTGAGAGCATGAGCTGCTTCCCGGCTGAGGAGGTTGGTACAGTTGGACAGGCCTTCTGCTCTGCTCTCCAGGATGAGCTTTCCGACTATTACAAGCTTTTGGCAGTGCTTGAATCTCATTCCTCGAATCCAATTCCCACGCCAGGCTCCATTTCTGGAGTGCCCGGGAATTACCTTACTTTGAGACGGCTTGCGGTCTGGCTTGCCGAACCGACGGTTAAAATGCGGTTGATGGCAGTTCTGGTGGACGGGTGTCGAGGTCTGAGAGGTGGAGCAATGGCTGGAGCAATACATGGGCGGGCACAGCATGGGGATCCATTGGTACAGGAGTTCATGGGCCGGCTGCTCCGAAGGGTCTGCTCGCCTTTGTTTGAGATGGTCCGGAGTTGGGTCTCGGAAGGGGAATTGGAGGATACTTTTGCTGAGTTCTTCATACAAAGCCAAACTGTAAAGGCCGAGTCGTTATGGCAAGAAGGCTATCAAATCCAGTCTGCAATGCTGCCTTCTTTCATTTCTCCTGCTTTGGCACAAAGGATCTTGAGGACAGGAAAGTCCATCAATTTCCTCAGAGTTTGCTGTGAGGACAATGGTTGGGCTGATGCTGCCGCCAAAGCAGCAGCTGATGTCGGGACCACTACAAGGAGGGGTGGGATTGTGTATGGGGAGACATATGCTCTGGAAGGACTTGTTATAGAGGCAGCTAAGAGGATTGATCGTCATTTGATGGATGTGATTCACAGGCGGTATCGGTTCAAGGACCATTGCTTGGCAATCAAACGATACTTGCTTCTTGGCCAGGGTGACTTTGTGCAGTACTTGATGGATGTTGTGGGCCCAGAGCTATCGGAGCCTGCCAACACAATCAGCTCATTCCAGTTGGCAGGGTTGCTAGAGACTGCAATCCGTGCATCCAACTCCCAGTATGATGATCGTGATATTCTAGATCGTTTAAAGGTAAAGATGATGGATCATGGTGATGGTGACAGAGGATGGGATGTGTTCTCATTGGAGTATGATGCAAGGGTGCCTCTGGACACAGTTTTTACAGCATCTGTCATGAATAAATACCTCAAGATTTTCAATTTTTTGTGGAAGCTAAAACGTGTTGAACATGCATTGATCGGGGTATGGAAGATGATGAAACCAAATTCTATAATTTCTTGTATTTTCACCAAAGAAGGTGTGGCAGTTAAAACACAGTTTGTCTCTGTTCTACGAAGATGCCAAGTATTGTGGAATGAGATGAACCATTTTGTGACAAACTTTCAGTACTATATAATGTTTGAGGTCCTTGAGGTTTCATGGTCACAGTTCTCAGAAGAAATGAATTCTGCAAAAGATTTAGATGATCTGCTTGCAGCTCATGAGAAGTATCTCAACTCAATTGTGGAGAAGTCTCTTCTAGGAGAGCGATCTCAAGGTCTTATTAGGATTCTCTTTGTTCTATTTGATCTTATATTGCGGCTTCGGAGCCATGCAGAGAGGTGGTTCGAGCATATATTTGAGTTGCAAGTCAGGTGACTACAGATTTTTTTGTTCTATGATAGCTCATGGTTGTTGCTTTCTTTCTCTGATTCAGTTTATTCTTGATACCTTTCGCAGAGGGAGGAGCAAATCAAGGATAAAAATGATGGGGGCAGGTCCATGGTTTGTTGGGGATAGGAAGGCCATGATGCAACTTGCTGGAGAATTTCTTGGGAGAATGGGTGAAGACTTGGACAAGATTGCAAAAGAGTATTCTGCATCACTTGATGAGTTTATCTCTCAGTTGCCCATTCAGCAACATGTCGATTTGAAATTTCTCCTCTTTCGTTTAGACTTTACCGAATATTATAGTCGGCTTGTGCCTAGTAAGTAGAATTCAGCATACGACAGAAGAAGCAATGTAAAAGCAGTGATCTGTCAGTTGTGCTTGTTGTATTGTTTGCAACATAAGTTCACTGGCCATTTTGGAGTGTTGATTATGTATTAATTTCAACAACACAAAAGGTTAATTACTATTCTTTATTTTATAATGCTTTCTTTAACATGTGAAATTTCTCATGCTTTTAAATTCCAACTTTATGTTCAAAATGGGATATTAACTAGCCTTTTTCTTGTTATGCAGATATTAAGCTTTTCATTCCATGAACGATTCTTTAAAGGTTAAGTTTTTGTTTTTGGTGTTTGTTGTTATCAATGTCTCACCTAATTAAAATTCAGAAATTTAAGCATACATCATCCAAAATTCAATCACAACGTGAAAAGGATATGTAGATCTCGAGGGAAAAAAGTTAAAAACTTGTTCTTTCATGTATAGAAACATTAGAGATTGAGAAATTTAATTTGAAGATATAGAAACAAAACTCCTGAGGTTTTGCACATGTAGATATATTAATAAATTATCAATCTGCAAACAATGGGCATGGATTGTCTTAAATTTGCACTTGTTAAATACAAAGTTTTTGGTACTAGATATTGTAGCTGTAGAGGTAGTTGCATTTTCTTTTTGGATTCATGCTCTGCAAAATTCTGATGCAAAGCATGACTTGAGGCAACTTGTTCTGTTTTCATGTAGGAAGATTTAACCATTGCTTATAAAGTTAATTGGCTGCATGTGTTTCATGTTTAATTTATAAAATCCAAACTGGTTAGTTTGTTAAAGAAAGCTTTTAGGAAACCTTTGTTTTGTGTATGTTTTCATGTCGTAGGCTTGATTAATGATGGGATAGAATTGTCACATTTATAAATTTTGTCATAGATGAAAGAAATTCGTCTTGTAACCTGAATTTAAGGACTATAAGGAGCAAGCTGTTTTTTTCTTGACAATTCTTAAGGTGACCAGTGGAAGAAATTCCTTGATTGATATCCAGGATTTGCTTGGTAATGACATGCTTCATGCTGGTTTGCATAGTAATCCCAATCACTGGTCAGACTGATGAGTTAAATCAGTTGGGTTGCATACTTGATAAAAGAGAATAGATATGAAATTTAAATAAAAAAAATACACCAAAATTAAACATTAAGAAAGGATATATGGCTTTAAAAAAGAATAAGATGACAACTTTAGTTCTGGACTCCAAGGTCATGAATTTAGTTTCATTTTTTTTAATGTTAACAATCTGAAAGGATATAGTTACCCTAACAATTACTGTTACAAATACGACAAAGAAGAGTGTTTATTTTAGGGCATTTCAAAATCAGTCCAGTCTGGATCGGATTGGTTAGTTCTTTCCATTTGTAGCCAAACGGTCAATTGGAGCTGTTTCTGTTTGGTTCTTTGGCACTTCTGATCCAGCAGCCAAACTAGACTGACCAACGGTCTGTGTTCTCAGTTTTTTTTTTTATTTAGACCTCTGGCTGGTTCGCTCTGGTTTTGATAACTACATTGGTTGGTGCTGGTGAAGAAGGAAAAAAGGTTGATATATGTATTTGTGCATTTATATTGTTAATGTTGTGTCCCAAAGTTCTTCCCTAAAATCTCTCTTTCTTATGTAGTTGTTGCATATCTGACATGAGGAGACCATAAGCATCATAGATATACATATATATATATAGTATCTGGATAGTGTTTTGGCAAACTTATCAAAAGTTCTCTCATTGTTTGGTTCAGGTACTGGACTTTATATTGCAATAGTCTTGAAATCCTCATGTAGGGCCCGTAGGTGAGGACATATATGTTGTACTTGAGAAGAGGGTGAAAGGAGATGAAGAAAAAGGGATAACCAATCGAGGACTATGGACAGTGGATGTGTGGAGATGAGCAGCAGGAGTTTTGATCAAGAGAGGATGATAAACTGAGCCCCGAGCTGGCTGGGATCAAGAATTAGTCTGTATATGCAAAGTTGTTTAGAGAAGAAGGAAAGTGAAACCAAATTCGGGCTGAAACACCCCTGGTCACATCTTGTGGAGTGGTGTAAAGAACCAAATGTCATGCCTTTAGGGTTTTAATTTGTAACAATCAAATTAGTGCTATGTTGAATTGATTCAACTTGTATGTGCCGAAAGCTCTTATATGCATATTCTGAATGCTGTGGATGACAATACTTATTATGGTCCTGTCATGCTTGGATATGTAATAAGCTTAAGAAATTATGCTAATTATGAATGTTATACAGGAAAGAAACAATGCATGCATATAAAGGTCCAGGGTTAGATATTTGCATCATAGTTTCATGCATCTTATTAACTATTATGGTGTTCCTGACTTCTTTTACTTCTGAGTGCAGGATGCAGGTATGTTTCATAATGAGACAGCAAGGATCGCTGCCTTAAATTTCAAGTGGTTTCTCCCCTGTGTAAGCTCTCGGTCGTGAACAGGTAATCAAAGCAGGCTCTTAAGAACACCTACAAGAGCTGAAAACAATGATCTATAGTTCATTTGTCTTGTCAAAACTTAGCTTGTACATTCCTTTTTTGTCATTTCTTTTAAATTTGACATTTATATCAATACCGATTCTTATGAATTGTCATTTCTTTTTTTGTCAATTGAACTTTCTTATTGTGTAAAGGCCTCTTATAGAACATTCCAGGCACAAGCAGGTGTGGTTAAGCCAAGGACAAGGCCGAGAACCTCCTATCTTAGGGCTCTAATCAGTCAACCTTCAAGGGACAACTCAACTGTCTCCAAGTAATGTAGGATGGATCAAAGTTTTACTTTGCTGAAAGCTTCAAAAGTAAGTGATTTTTCAATGTTGTCGTTGTCCTTACTCTATTGAGAAAAGCTTGCGTGTCTTCACTCTAGATCAACTCAAAAACTTTTCTTCAAGAAATGTGGTTATTTTGTGTAGGAAAATGGAGGTTCGATATCGTAGGTTGTGAAGCTTGTGTTTGATAATGAATTATATATTGTGCCGGTGATGGTTACTATCGTCTTATAGGCTGCATCATTATTAATATGAGAAGACCTGTGTTCTGGTTATTCTTGTTGCTGTTGTATTTGGTAAGGAAGCCATCGAAGAATCCTCTTCCATGAATAGGAGAACGCTCTTTCATGCCCTTTTATGCATACAAGTCTTATGATAGATTCAACATACCCTTTAAGTTGAGATTGGCAATTTCGGATCGATAAGTATTTTGAGATTTTTGGAAGAGAAGGAATCCTAAGAGAATTGGCAAGTGCCTTTTAGAGATCAAGGAATCATAATGCGAGAAGTCCTCATAAACAAAAAAAATTCAGATTTGATTATTCTATAAATATTCTATGTATTTTTAGGTTTTGATGGGAGAGAACAAAATCTGAATGATATTTTTTGTGCTTCTTAAGTTAGTGTTTAGGGAAGTTACCATCTAGTATTTCTAGAGAGAGCGAGATAATATATATATATATATATATATATATA
>LVTN01001033.1:4604-41719 GCA_001649415.1 Musa itinerans | reverse complement strand
ATATATATATATATATATTAGGTTTATATGATATAATGTACAATGGGGGTTTTGAGTGGGGATGCAATTGATTTCAATGATGAAAAAATTAATTTTCTTAGAGAGTGTCGTGGTAACTCTTACTTTGATTTTTTTAATATGTTTTAATTATTAATCTCTGTGATTTTTTTTGTTTCGAGTTATTCTCTTTCCCCAACACTTATAATATATTCTTTTACTCTTCAAATCTATACATTGTTGATAATGTTTTTCAAGGATCAAATTCTTTTCAAATAATAGACCTAAAATTTCAAAAGTTTACATATCAAAACTTTGACTCGATTCTGTGATCTTATTTGTGGCACACTTGCACCCAATAAGACTTCATTTTCTAAACCTAAGCATAAGGGAAATGTAAAAGTTAGAAGAGTGAGATTTTGTCATAATTTTTCCCCATGAATGTGCTGATAATAATGTTCTAAACTTTGATGACTAATATTTATTAAATGGTGAATGCGCTAACCTCGTATGACTCAATTATGAATAACACATAGGACATGACTTGAAATAGAGTACTCAAAAAGTTACTTTTGATATAAGATAGTCACACTTATCAACATTCATGAGTGAGAGTACAGGAGAGTTCTGGTCATACATATGTATATATGTAACAAAGAGGCTGAGATGAGCTACTAGACATCACAAATGTTTTTGGATCATTTCCCGGACCTCATCCATGACAAGCCATGCTTTGTGTCCCCCAATTACCTCAGCTTTCCATTCTCCATCCTTCCATAGCTGCATCGTCCACTCATATCCCATTAGCTATTTAAATGCAACAATCAGAGTCGAACAAAGAACAAGAAAGAGCTTCACTCACCTGAATAGTCGGCATTTTCTGAATAAAAAGGACCCAAGAAACATCAGTTCCATCCATATAGATACACAGAAGAAATATGTTATAAGCTCCGCAAAATATACAACATGTAACTTGATCGACACTTGTATAAGAGTCGATACAAGTGTCGATAATGAACTCACCGAGATGTTACCACGCTTAACCAATGCTTGAGGGACCTTGTTAACATCCACGAAATAGAATTTAACCCTGAAAATGATAAAAGTCGACCTTAAATGACTAAACATGATGGCATTTGAATGCCCAAACTTTTTATATCAACTTTTCCTTTTGCTTAAATGTAGAAAATCAGTGTCTATAGCTTTTGCTATCATTGGCAAAACATTCATGGTATCAGAATGGCGAGAGATTGACAGTCTTGCTCCAAATTTTTTGAAATCAAGATTGTTAAAATAAGTACAACAGCAAGCTTAATAATGGTTGATCTATGTATACAACAGCAGGTGCTGCTTGTTTCACACGTGCACTATAATAGAAAGAAAACACTTATTTCGGCTTCCTGTTAGCTAGATGTTGATGTGCAACAGCCAGCAACGAATAACTAGCAGTAATCATAACAAGTTGAGATGTGTTGCATGTTCTTTATTCTGCACCTGATTCTACTCGAGATAAGGTAGGCGAGGTAGATATATTTGTTTACCTTGGATGGTATTCTGCAGCAAGCTTTTCAAGCTTGGGCTTCAGATAAATGCATTTCCGACACCAAGCTGCCATCCTGGTTCAAACAGCAATTACGGTAGTGTCAAGCCACTAAAACCAATGCAATAGTTACAGAACCAATTATTGAAGGAATTCATCTGAAATCATAATTCTGCATAAATAAAACACGGAGAAACATAATATTCTGAATCTTTCACTCTATCTCTTTCTTTTAGCTTAACAAGCCTTCTCTTTAACATAGCACATATTACATGAACAAGCTGGTTAACAATCTATTCTTTTCAAAACCTCATTTTCAGGGTGCACACCCAGAATTAACTTTAGGTAGTTATGGAAGTTCAAGAGCATATTTGATAACTCTTTGGATGGTTGTAAATCCAATACTTAGGATCATGCAGCTCTACACTGCTTCAGAAAGCATATTTTAAATGTATGTTTCTAGTAAATCACCGGTTGATGATAACCAGTAAGCTAACAAGCCAGAATGGCAGTCAAGTTGAAGAACTTGGATTATTTTAGCTGCAGTTTCATATGAATATAAGCGAAGCAATAATGACCTAGGTCTACAACAAACTCGGCTCATCTTTTATTAATACAAACTTGCCTAGGTAATATAGTTCCAAGTTGAGCTCAAACTACCGAAATGGCTTGTTTAAAGAATAACGTTATACCAAGTCAACTAAAAGCCTTCCAAGGTATGATTTAAAGAGTTATTGTTTATAGTTATATACAAATTACATTCTATTTTTTCTTATCACAAATTGAAAATGGTATGATTTGTCATCAACTCATTTTATTCTGAACTAATGTACTGGAAATCAAAGTATACCGCATATTGTTTTCTATGCCTATTGAGTTTGACCATGCTGCAGTTGACTATGGAGGTGAGTTCAATGACATACACTTCCTGACAAATTATGTTCTGCTTTTGTACTTATTTTTATTTCATCCTTGTTGTCCTTTACTCTCTTGGAAGACACCAAATATCAGTTTTGTTCTCTGATTGATTATCTACCCTAGTTTGAAGCATTGTCTGTTGAAATTTCATTATTATATATGAAGACACTACTATCCAAAAGCTTGAAACTGTATCCCAATGCTTGAATTATTAAAATGTCAACATGAATTTGAGTACATTAATTGCTTCAAAAATCAAAAACATCTAGCTAATGCTCCAGAGTTAGGATACTATCAACAGGTTTAGCAGCGGTAAATGCGACATTAAATGATTCTTTAAAACTTAAGCAAAATTTAGAAGATGACAAAAAAACATTACAATTGCATATTAAAGAAAGGAACGAACTGAATTTTTTTTTTTTTTTTTTTTTTTTGTGTTAGACAGCTAAAGTGTCTCAGGAACAAAAATGAAGTGCAAAGAATTGATTGATTAATATCATAATAGCATTAATCTCATTGAACACTAAATTAAAATCCAGATATACAGAGTGATGTCGGTAGATTGATGTCAGATATCCATTGGCTGAAATCAAAGCCTAAACGATCGGAAAATGACCATATCAGAATGAGCCACACCATCGAACACGTAGCAACCTAAATCTCAAACCAAGTGGCGAGCTTTTTGGCTTGTTCGACAACCCTAGCCGCCATGAGCAGAACCAAGTGAGCTACAATGTGAAGAGTGAGAATTCATCACTAACCAGTCGATGACTATCGCTTGAGAAAGCTCCTTGGAAAGGGCAAGTATCCGATCGAGATCCTCCATCCCGCTGATGGCTTCCATCTCAATGGACGTCGGCCTCGACACGTTCTGCCAAAAACCTCGCATCTTTACCTCCCCTCCCCATATCCTCTTCCTACTACCCCCCGGTTGCGAGGAATAGAGGCCTCCGCCGCCGACCGACACCAAGGAGCACCCTCCACCGTTGAACGGGTGGATCCCCAGCTCCCGGTGGCAGAGCTCTCGGTACAGGAGGCAGGAACTGGGACCCAAGGCTGCCATCTTTAGGATTCCGGTGGGAGAAGACGCCGCCTTTACGATGATGGATTGCAGAAGAGGTCGAGCAGAACCATCTGCGAGGATATGATCAAGATGAAATGGTCTTCGTCGGAGCCTGTGAATGGATAGAGACCGAGAAATGGCGGCCACTGTGCTCTCATCGCCGTAGTGAATTTGGGGAGGCTTATCGACTGGCTAAAGAAACAGAGGAGGAGGAGAAAGTGGGGCCCAAAGGTCGCCACCTCACCAAAATATCTGGAATTATAAATGGGGAATAATAGTAAGGGATTTATTCTTTCCTCCTTCACACGTTGAACAAATAGAGATATTATTTGTTAATATTTATTTAAAAATAATATCAAGCAATAAAAATATATATCGAATTTTTATAATATAATATTATATAATCAAATTATTTCATAATAAGTTCATCTACGAATTGGGTTATTACACACCTTAGATCGAGTCCGAGACAATAAAAAAACTTTCAGAGTCCATTCAAAAGATAATTGTTCTAAATTTTTCCATAATCCAATAAATTGTTTGTCATTTTTGTTTACTTGTAATGTTTTATATTATTTATATATGTTCTTACTCAAAAACTATAAACTGTAAGGTAATAAAGTGATCGTTCATTAGCATGGATAAAATTATCTTAGAATGATTTAATTTTCACGTGTCATGATTTATTTTCTATATGTCACGACGGTATAAAATATCAATTATCTAATAATCCTAGATAATAATATCCAGGTGGTACAGGGCTCGATGGGAGTTTGAAATAATATTTGATGTTGATTAGATAACATAAAACTTATAAAGATTTAACAAAGCGTCCAACATGAGTAGTTATTTATGAACTTATGATTATTCATTTAATTTTTTAATTTTTTATACTATTTTTTTACTGAATTACTTATAATGTGCCGTGAACTGGTGCAAACCTTAGCTGACCAGCTGATTGCTGCAATCGATTTAGAATCAAGAAACGTATCAGATCGAACCCAATACACGTATGGTTCTAATCATCCTCGGTTTTTGGCCGTATTTGAATACCGTCCGATCCGTATATACATAGGTATATACTTTATTATACGGAGGAACACCTGTACGGAGAGTACAAGTGGTACCTCACTAGATTTTTATCCTTTTCTCTTTCTTCTTTTTCGTTCGGTCAGAATATAAAATGGATTAATTTTTTTTCTTTTTTTTTATTAATCTCAATAATACTATCGAAAGATTTGGTTTCAATTCTGGAATAATTAATTGAGATATAAAGAAAGATAAAATAGAGAATGGCAGAATAATAATATCGAGAAACTTTGAGGCCAATCTTAAACCTCCTTAAATAGCAATAAACACCAGTCCGCGGACTGTCTCCTCCATTCCCTCTCTCCCTTCGTTGCCCTGTCGCTTATAGCAACAGGGCCGCTCTTCCATTTCCCCTCCGTCCTCGCTCCATTGCCTAAAGCTAGAAAGAGGCCTGAAGGACTATAAGGATCACGGTTTCCTTCTTTTCATCGTCGTCGCCTTCGCTTGCCTTCGTCTTCTGCGCCATGAAGGAAGCCACGAAGCAGAGCTTGAACGTTGTCTCCGATTTAATGGTCCTCCCCCCCCTGCTGAGGACCCGGAGGACGAAGGTCTGCCTTTTCGCCTTCGTTTTCGCCTTTGTTGCTTGTACTGCTTACCTAGCATTCTACCCCCGGGCGAAGGTCGCCCCTCGGTTTAACAACCCCTTGTCCTCCGCCTCTATCTCCACCGCCACCGACCGATCTCCGATGTCGTCCCTTTTCTCTCACATGTTTCATAATTCCTCTTCGTCGCCGTCGCCAAGAAAGGCGGCGCCTTTATCGGAAAACATGAGTGACGATGGAGTTTCGGGGAGGAAGAACAACCCGGAGGATGGCACCAGGGCAGACAAAGGTGGCATCTTGGACGCGATGAACCGGCCACGAATGGGGATTCGGTCGCCGGGAAGTGATGCGACCAAGATGAATCAGACGGTTAGAGAAATTGGGTGGCAGGAAGGTGGTGATTCGACAAAGAATCACACGTCGAATGGCGGAAACGGGATTTCGACGAATGATCAGGGGAAGGATGGAGTTGGTTCCGGGAAAGGCTCGGTCTTGCCACCGAAGAAACAGGCAGGGAGTGGAGTCTTTCCCATGAAAGAGCCTACGTCTGGAGTTGGTCCTCCGAAAACCGGTGGTGATTCGACGGGACCAAATCCGACGAAGATTGGAGTCGGTTCTCTGAATGATACAGTCCTTGCAACTACAAATGAAACCACTACTGGAGATGCTGCTGGCCCAAATGGAGATTTACCAGCGGAGAATCAGTCGGGAAGAGGAGTCGCTGGAAAAGGACATCGAGTAGATGGAGATGCAGCGAAGAACCGTTTCAGCAGTAGACAGGCCTCAACTCGAAACCGTACCAGAAGTGCCCGTCCGAAGGTTGAGAAGAAGGGGGTTTCGAGCTCTGCAGAAGCTGAATGGATCAGTTCTATGAAAGGTTGCGATATCTTTCAAGGAAGGTGGGTGAAGGACGACTTCTACCCGCTCTACCCTGAGGGAACATGCCCTCACATCGATGAACCTTTCGACTGTTACCATAATGGCAGGCCTGATCGCTCTTATCAGAAACTCCGCTGGCAACCCAATGACTGTCAAATTCCGAGGTGAAAAAGAGCTGAAAATTTGAGATTTTGATGTGCTTGATTCCTTTATGTCAACTTCCGTGAATCCATTCTCTCGTATTGTGGATCAGGTTGAATGCGACTGATATGTTGGAGAGATTGAGAGGAAAGCGGCTGGTATATGTTGGCGATTCATTGAACAGAAACATGTGGGAATCTTTGGTCTGCACCCTCCGGAACTCTGTCAAAGATAAAAGAAAGGTTTTTGAGGCATCCGGTAGGGAAGAATTCAGAACAGAGGGCTCCTATTCCTTCGTCTTCGAGGTTGTTTTCTCTTCCCAATTAATCGCTCGCCTTGTTCTTCACGATCCTTACGGTGATCACGGTGGAGATCTATTTGTCTGTTTAGGACTACAACTGCTCCGTGGAGTTCTTCCGCTCGCCATTTCTGGTTCAGGAGTGGGAGATGCCAATAAGGAACGGGGAGAAAAAGGAGACGCTTCGGCTCGACATTGTCGAGCGATCATCTTCCAAGTACAAAGACGCAGACGTCATCATCTTCAACACAGGGCATTGGTGGACTCATGAGAAGACCGCCAAAGGGTAACCTGCAGTGACACCACCAAATCTGGCATCCTTTTCATGGCTTCTTCTTACGGTTAACTGAAACCTGACGTTTGGGAACAGGAAAGACTACTACCAAGAAGGCAATCACATCTACAGTGAACTGAATGCGGAGGAAGCATTGCGGAAAGCTCTGAGTACGTGGGCAAAGTGGGTGGATACCAATGTGAACCGCGAGAAATCCCTGGTCGTCTTCAGGGGCTATTCCAACTCCCATTTCAGGTACTTGGTGCAGCTCCTCGACCGAATCAAATGCTCCATTTCCATTGAACTAATCCTCTGTTTGATTGAAGCGGGGGGCAGTGGAATTCAGGCGGGCAATGTGACCAAGAGACGGAACCCATCCAGAACGATGAATACCTCTTAACATATCCATCGATGATGACTCTGCTGGAATCTGTAATCAAGGGAATGAAGACTCCTGTCGCGTATCTGAACATTACAAGAATGACAGATTACAGGAAGGATGCTCACCCTTCCATTTACCGTAAGCAGAATATGACGGAGGAGGAGATGAGAGATCCGGAGAAATACCAGGATTGCAGCCATTGGTGCCTCCCTGGAGTGCCGGATTCATGGAATGAGTTACTCTATGCACAGCTGCTCATCAAACAGCATAATCAACTGCTATGACAAATAGAAGCAAACTTGGGAAGGATATCAATCAACCAAAGAGGGGATCAAAAAGTGGAGTTTGTAATTACAGAGGGAAAAATATGGGTTGCTGGAAGAAGAAGTTAGTTTAGGAATAATGAGTTGTGTGCAGCAGAAGGGAGAGACAGCAAGCTGCATTAGTATGATCTTCCTCCTCTCTACTGCACATTTCTTTTTTGGCCACCTTTTAGTCATGTAGAATATAATGTCAATCCTGTGCATTTAGAAATCAAGAATTTATTATCTGAATTTATTTGATTGGTCTTTCTTTTTATTTTAAGTGTTTTTTTAGTGGTGATGAGTGCATTTAGGCACAGAAATCATTTTACTACCTGCTGAGTTGACACATTTGGACAAGTAATATCTGATAGGGGTTTTCTGGCTTTTTTACTGTTCATATTGACATTTTTCTTTTTCTTTTTCATTTTCTACTAAGATTCCTAGATAGATTAAGCACAATCCAATACCCAAAGAAAAGGAAAAATAATGAATTTTTAAATCAGAGAAAAAGGTTTTAAATACTAAGTGCTCCATGAATCATGATGAGTTCTAATTTTTTTTCTAGGTAATCAAGGGCTAAATTAAGTTCAATTAGATTTATTGGATTTAAGCCATGAAAATGAAGAATTTAAGATCTTCAAATCCAAAAGATCGATTGAAGATATTTATATTTATATGGATTATCAATATTGAAGTATATATTAATGGTTATCCAATTATTATATTATAAGATCATGAGTCCCAATATTGTATCTACCCTTCTTTCTTAATGTTTATTTAAAAATATTTATACAAATATAAAATATATATTGAGTCTTTTCTCAGAATTATGAGCTCATTAGGATGTGTACTCTATATTTAATAAAAAATAATTTATTAATGAAAACAAAAATTTTTACATAAAAAATAATTAGGATATAATTTACTAATAATTAGGATATAATTATATTTAATAAATATAATTTATTGGTAAAAATAAATTGTTTTATATAAAAATAATAATTTTGAATATATATTACATAATCATCACAATTAAACTCTAATAAGGGATTGGAAGTAATTAATATTTTGTAAACGTGTGCTTTAATTTGATGCCAATAAAAATATGCACGTAGCTGCCGCACGTGTGAGCTTCCGGTACATATATAATATAAATAATAAATCTTAAAAATATTATATTGGTCATGTAATTTGCGTCATTACAAACAACAAAAAGAAATACAGAAAAAGAAATTAAGATAAAAGGTATCAATAACAAATATTTTCAGAGGAAATAAATACTTCAATTGCAATACAACTGTGTCTAATTAGAAGAAGCATTTTTATTTCTTTTCTCCCTCTAAAAATTTGAAGAAAACGAGTCATAAAATCTCCACAAGCTCCCAAAAAGCAAAAAAAAGTCAAATGACAAGAAGGCCCTTCACGTTATGAGAATTTACAATGATTTTTTGGCGAGCTACAGCTACTGCCCGGTGGTTCCGCCACCAGTGTTCAGGAGGCCGGCGACGACTGGCGAGACCCCGTAGGAGCAGGCTGCACGGCCATGGAGGATGGACGAGGCTTCGGGATCAGGGCAGAAAAGGAGTTCGGCTGGTGGTCTGAAGCTGCGGCCGCAGAGGCGGAGTTGGAGGTGGGGGTGGGAGCGACGCGCTCGCAGGAAGGGCACATGGAGAGGGTGGTCGCTGGGAGGTGCATGGAGAAGTCGTGGCAAGAGTTCTTGAGGGCCCTCAGCTCCGCTACCTCCTTCTGGAGGCGGCGGTTCTCTTCCATCAGCGTCTGGCAGCAGCGGTTCAGGTACTCACAGTGCACTTCCGTCTGCTTCAGCTTCGTCCTGTTATTGTAGATGAAGGAATGAAGCATGGAGATTCAAACGAATGATAGGATTTCTCGTGGCTTTCGAACACATAAGTAGAAGATTTGAATGAGAAAGGAGAGGCAAAGGAAGAGGAATACCTGGCTCTTCTGTTCTGAAACCAGACCTCGACTTGTCGAGGCCGCAGGTTGAGCTGCTCGGCCAAAGCAAGTTTCTGCTTCTGAAATCGAGAACAGCGTCGAAGAATATATAAAGATCGACGGACTAAACGAAAAGCTTTGATTTTTACTCTGGATTTTGATGCTTTTAGGGATTCAATGGTGTTATCCTTCTCGTTTGGGCTCCAGGATTTATGTTCACGGGTGTCGGATCGCTTACCGGGTTGAGAGTGCTGTGCTCCTTGAAGCTCTCTTCCAGAGAGTCGGACTGCTCCTTGGAAAGCCGGAGCTTCTTCCTCACCAACCCGTTCTCCTCTTCGTCGCTCACCCGCGACGACGCCCTCTCCACAGCCGCCGCCGCTCCTACCCCGCCGCCTCCGCCCTTCTGGACGCCGCCTCGCTGGGCGGAGAAGTCCATCTGAGGGCAGGAGACGGTGCTGTTCGGTGACGACGAGGAGGACGCCCGTTCCTCCGCCGACGGCGACCGGTTCACGTCCAACCCCCGCATAGAGGCTTCGGAATTCCCTAAAAGAACATGAATCCGTCTCCATCACTACCCCTGCTGGAAAAGCTCCTAAAAATGATACGAGATGACTTTTTCTGCAGATTCCTTTTACAAAAGACGCTGCATTCTTAACACCGGAAAATAACAACCTCGAAGGATCAAATTCCCTATCTATATATCGATCATAAAAGAAAATCTAAACATATTCCTTCTTCTTGTCTACAAAAGAAAAAGAAGACCGGTGAGTTCAGTTTATGAGAAGAATGGAGAAAAAAAATCATTTTTTGTTCTCAATTACTTACATTTAGCTCATAAAATGCTTACAAAATTCAAATTTCACGTCCAGCTTGTTCGATACACATAAAAGATAGGTTCTTACTGGTCTCAGTCGCCCATCGGCGCCGGAGCAGGTGAGGAGAAGACCGCTGCGGTGGGGCAGGCAAGAGGTCCTCGAGGTTGAGCTGCGGGGGTGGCTCCCCAGAGCCCTTTTCCTCTCCCTCCTCTTTCTCCTCCGTCTCCACTTCTTCCTCTCTTCCCTTCTCGTCCTCACCCTCTTCGCTCCGACCAATCCCAAGCGCCAAATCCAACCGGCTTAACCCCTTCAGTGGCGCCGCCTTCGCTGCCCTTAAAGGCCGCCGCGCAGGCGCCTCCCCCATCCTCAGTCCCAGCTCCATCTCGCTTCTCCACAAACAATACAGAGAAAGGAGAGACCCGAGGAACGAGAGGGAGCGCTCGGCTGAGGTGGTCTTATAGAACGAGGAGGCCAATCCAAGTTTGACCGACACGTCACGACGGTCAGCGAAAGCACACGTGACTCGCAGAAGCCAATCCACAGGACGACTTCCGCATCACGAGAAAAAGCAACTCCGACGACGACAATTATATATATATATATATACACACACATATATATACATATTTTTTTTTATTTTTTTTCTGGCGAAATTTTTTTATCTAACATCTGAAACACTTTTGATTTGACAATCGATCATCTATTTTTTTTATTTTTTATGGATTGATTAATAAGATGAATGGATCGAATTATAATATTTTTACATCATATTAAAAATATTATATTATAATATTTTCAAATAAAATATTATAATATAGTGAAAAATAAATTAATGACGATAAGGTGATGAGATGGTATCAATAATGCTAGAAAACATTGATAATTCTTTTTTAAGATAAGTGGATCCATAAGTCCCATCTAATCTGAATGCACAATTGTAAGTCAAATAGTGACTTTTCTTTTGATTACGTCTTCCTTTCTCCATCGAACAGTTAATGTGGGTCTCACTGTCCTAATCATTCCATCAACGACATCAAATCATCTGCCTGTTTTTTTCTCTCTTCTATCAATCAGCATCGATTAGTTTCTTCAATCTACAACTCCTGTTTATGACCAATTCCATTGAATGGAATGGAGAGGAGAGAATGCATTCACATAGTGAATGACAACTCTTCCTTTTTCAATAGCCTCTTGTTCTTACGTCAAGCCATCAAGCACCGAGCATCTCGTTCATTCATGCTTATATCCCTCCTCATGACCTCGTTCTACCTAAGCATCGAGCATATTATATTTTTTTATCATTCTATACATATTTAATGCATCGAGCAAGACAAGATATAGAATGATCATTATTTGGCGCTCGATCAATAACAAAGTATTTGGTGTATTATCTTAGTTGTAGAATAATTATTATCTTTTATCAATAGACATTTAACATGTGGAGTTCAATTAATATTAAAGTATCAATTCGTATATCATCTCAAAATCAAAGATGACTAAACAACGAGTGAACATATCATGTTGGTAGTATAACATCAACAGAAAATATTCTCTTATGAAGTTACTTAATGTATTGTAGCTAACGATGGATACAAAATCAACACGACACGAAACAAACTTTTTAAGTATGTTTTTATATTTATTTGAATACTCAAACTTCTTATCAATCTTTTTCATTTACAATAGATTAAAATTGCTTTAGGAGTTTTGTTATATCCATACAATCCTTTGCTAGAATAAGCTAAAATAGAATACATGATCCTTTAAAATATGAGATATGAAATGCATAAATATAGAAATTTCTTATCCTCAAGATTCTCCAACAATTAATCAAATTTTATTCTTCTTCGATGATTAGAAGGAGGAATGAGGTCGAATCAAATTTCATATTGGATTGACGTCCAAATTCGAATTTCATACATGAGGGAGAAGACAAGATAATTATGATCATTGTCATAGTTTAGAAATCCAACATCTATTGCTGGACAAAATTGACTATTCAAGTAAGATTAGTGCCCAATAATTCAATCATCTTTCTCTCTCTCTCTCTCTCTCTCTCTCTCATTGTAGCTGAGAGTGATTCAATTGGGTGGCTACAGCTCGGTTGACTTCGCCACGTCGGGATTCAACGTGCAACGAGCACGCATCAAGAGGACGAGGCTGACATGTGTGCGGATCGCCTAGGATTCTTAGTTTGACCTGGTGGGTCCCACTGGTTTACCCCATCTCTACGTCTTGCTTCGCTAATAACGTATATTAATAATTATAATATTTCTGGACTGATCCATAACGTACGATAATAATTATAATATATATATATATATATGTATATAACCAAGTGTCTCGTTCTAATTGGTTGGTCATGTGATATTTAAATGATTATGATAATTAAGAGGCATTCTTTGAGAAATATATAAAAAAAGGATAAAAAAGTCTTCTCATGAATTGGCGCAAAACTTTAATTAATGGTTTGTGATACTCCCCCGATAATTAACAGCTCGGAGCAGATCGCAGTCGAAGGCTGTGGAATCGGATGGGAGCTACTGACGGGGAGTCCGATGGAGATCACAGGGCTGGCGACGCCGGGGGGAAGGACGACCAGCATCCGCCGAACCGTGTAAGGAGGAAGGAGAAGCTCGTGGCGAAAAGACGGGAGCCGTCCGCATCCGGAAGCCACCCGCAGAGACTACCCGCCTTACCCACCTTCTCTCATGTTTCTGGGCGCCGCCCCACTCGTCACCCGCTGGTGACGCGACTGCGGCGTAGATCAAGGTAGGAACCGAACGCCCCAGATGATCGGGTGGCCAAACATTCTGTGATGGGTGGTTCAGATCAGGAAAGCAGCTCTCCGGTTCTCCTTCGACATGCTAACAAGCAAGCAGTCGCTTTCGATCAGCTAGCAAGGGAGAGGGGGGGGGGTTGGGGGGTAGGTCTTCCTTGCAATGATTACTTGCTTCTCCAAAGACACCTCTGGAACACTGTACGTGCCCCTCCTTCAATGCTTAAGATGTCATCTTCTGTGCGTGCATGAAAGGGCGTGGGGACTCTGAGGGAGACCGGCTTGGAGATCACAATCTCTCACCCTCGTCGTCTCTCTCACCTGTCCGTGTCTTGTGTGGTCGATCGGGGCACATGCGACGAGAAATCGTGGGCGATGCTGCGCTCAAGCAGCACTCGGAGAAGACATGACCTCTCTCTCTCTCTCTCTCTTTATCATCGTTATCATCATCATCCATGTCTGTCAATTAGCTCATGACTCTCTCTCTCTCTCTTCATCATCGTTATCATCATCATCCATGTCAATTAGCTCATGATTCTCTCTCTCTCTCTCTCTCTCTCTACTTGTGTCGCGACTCTCATCATCATCACCACTGGCGACGCTCTGTCTCTCTCGCCCTATCTGCTGGACATGGAAAAACAAATGGAAAAAGTCTCTAGATTTATTTTGACCTTAGATCATCACTTGGTGATTAAATAACAAAGCTGGTTTAGGAATTCTCTAACGTGATAGTGACGTATATATATAGATGTATTTTTATAAGCTTGATTTCTTTGTTATCAACTTTAAGTTTTTGATTAATGCCATAACACCCAAAATTTTAAGTTGATATGATCTTCATTATATTTTTAATAATATAAATATATAAATTTATCCGTATCCAAAGTTGTCAACTACGAGAGAGAGAGAGAGAGAGAGAGAGAGAGAGAGAGAGAGAGAGAGAGAGATCAACCACTTTGTCACGTCTTTAGTTGAAATTATGAGTACATTTATTTTCAAGAGTTAGCTTAGTTCTTAACATCAAGTTGCCCGCGAAGAACATGTGCAAATAAAAAAATTATAGAAAGACAAACATGTGAATGATATATTATTATCATATGTAAAAATAATTAAAAATAAGAATCACAAACAATACAAAATAATTAAATATTATTAAATATAAAAAAATTCTTATAAATAGGTTTGATGATTGCGTTCGAAAGAATTTGATATGTAAGTATAGGTATAATAATTATTATTTTCGTCGAGTGAAAGCTGAGAGACTAAAGATGTTATATAACGGATCTTATTTTATATGATACGATCAAAGATGCATTATATGGATGATATATTTATGTGGATACACATGTAAGGAGAGCGACAACCGGCGATCTCAACGCAATCATGCATGGAATGGTACCCGAGCAGGACATATGATGACAACGTCGAGCAATGATCGAGTCAGCAAACCCTACGAAGGAGGGAGAAGAAGACACCTTGGGAGGGCATGCATCCTGCAATCATGCAGCGGTGGAGGAGGACTGGACCACCCCCACCCATATCTTATCAGCTCTCTCCTTTCTCTTACCTTGCAACCCCCTTCTGTTGTTTCTTTGACCAAAACTCCCATCCAATGATCACGAATGCTCTCTCTCTCGCTCCCTCTCTCTCTCTCTCTCTTTTATACTTTGCGTGCGTGAATGAATGATCCTCTGCTCGATAGGGGAGCACAGTGTGTTTGCTGAAGAACACCACCATCATCATCATACAGAGCTGTCATCGTCGTTCCGCGATCACCGTCATTCACGATTGCTTGGGAACAAAGGCAAGAACGAGAGATCAGAAATCAAATATTTGTAGTTGTCATGAGGTTTCCTCGGACCTGTAACTTTTCCTTCCATCTTTTCAACTTCTCATCATATCATATGATTTCGTTGGGTTGATTCCCGATCGAGATGATCAACGATAAAATGATGGTAGTGATGTAGAGATTGCTAATGACAACAACTTGCATCCATCAAAAGGATGGAGAAGTAAACTTCGAATCCACCATTTATTATATGTAATGCTTAAATCCTTTTTATTATATGTTATGGAAAATTGTTTACACTAATACTAAAGAAGATGCACAATTTTTTTTTTCTCCGTCTCTCCTCTCTCTTATGGTTCATCGATATTGATGCTTAGACTAAGGTTGATAATAATACATCCATTAGATCCTTACACGTCTATTTTATCTTTGCTTACTTTCGATGACATCTCTTCCTTGTTTACTCTCATTCTTACGATTTTCACCATTATCACCATTCTTTCTTATAGTTTATTGTATCAATGTCTGTTTCACTCTGATTATATTATATAAAATATTTCTTTTCATATAATTAAATAATTTATTTTGGGTTGGAATAATCTAACTATTTTTAAATGTTATCATGTGATCTTTAATTTAGATGAAGATTTATATTTATAATATCGGTTGATGTTATTCTTTTTATTTTTTAGTTTTCTTTTAAAAAATTAGTACTATATATAATTTGGAATTATTTTTATATATTTTAAAATATCCTTTAACTAACTATTCGGTAGGAGAAGTTAGTAAATATATATTTTAAAATATTTTTATATCCTTTAACTAAATATTAATAATTATTTATATCCTTTAACTAAATATATATTTTAAAATATTTTTATATTCTTATATATTTTGGAATTATTTTTATATGTTTTAAAATATCCATTAATTCGGGAAACTATGTTTATTGAAATGAAATGGGTGTATGTCTTTAATAAGCCCACTTCATTCCGGCCCTTTGCGCGTTTCAATACAAGAATTGGCTAAGAATATACCCTACGTTATACTGAGAGTGGCGTTGAAGAAGCCTTCTTTTGCAATGCATTTGCTATTGAAACTCTCTCTCTCTCTCTCTCTGACCTTCTTTTGCAATGCATTTGCTATTGAAACTCTCCCTCTCTCTCTCTCTCTCTCTCTCTCTCTCTCTCTCTCTCTCTCTGTGGGGGGGTTGTAATTAGTTTTCTGCTTTGTTGACGGAAGCCTCCTCAACAATGGACCTTCTTTTGCAATGCATTTGCTATTGAAACTCTCCCTCTCTCTCTCTCTCTCTCTCTCTCTCTCTCTCTCTCTCTCTCTGTGGGGGGGTTGTAATTAGTTTTCTGCTTTGTTGATGGAAGCCTCCGCAACAATGGACCTTCTTTTGCAATGCATTTGCTATTGAAACTCTCTCTCTCTCTCTCTCTCTCCCTGTGGGGGGGTTGAATGAGTTTTCTGCTTTGTTGATGTTTGTTTCCTGTTCACTATGCACTGTGAATGGCCGTTTACGTGGAACACTAAGAAATCATCAAAACGAACTTGGAAACATGAAATGAAGTTATATTGGCAATTAGAGGATGGAGGAGACCGAGTTTCTAATTATGATGTTTTTAATTTTGACTTATTCAAATCCGTTTTTATCCATATGATTAGGATTAGTATATATTGTGTTAGACAATAATTTACTCAAAAAATATAAATATTTAACAATAATAATACTAATAATATGTGTATGTGAATAAGTCACACTGTTGTAAAATAGAAATAATTATCTTCACGAATAGGGTAATATGCATGGATTTTCTAAAGTTGAATAAAGAATACATAAACCAATAACGAATAGCAAATAAGTTGCATTGTCATTGGATAACAACAATTAGTTTGATATGGATGGCTTAATATATATGGGTTTCATTATTCATATGACCTGAATTATATATGGAGAAGGGTTCATGATGCCATGAACGAGATCCAAAGTCTCATAAACATAGCTCCGTGATGTAGTACATGCAGGGAGTTATCTCTAATTAAATTAAGAATAATCATTAAGTTTTGTCTCGGACAACATCCCTAATTAAATAAGAACAATGATATGTCTGTTCTACACTCCGTTTAGTATAAATTGGAGGAGTAACCCATTTGAGTTGCGTTTCACTCTCGACGAGCGTGATGTTACAATCCAAAAGAAGATAAAGATAAATTTAAGGACGATTTCTCTAAAAAAAAAACAATTATCTTTTTAGACTTTTTCATAAGGTGCCATGGTTTTCAATTTTTTGTTTAAAAATTTTTGTTGATAACTTTATTTTATCATTTACAATCCTAATTTAAGAGCTATAAATGAATATAAATATTCTTAACCTATGGTTTAATCTTAACCAATATTTTTTTTCTTCATCATCTTATTATTATTATTATTATTATTATTATTATTATTCTCATCTCAATTATTGAAGATGGTTAAAGAGGATGCTCGATACTTGGAAAGAAGATTGATCGACATGAAGTGGGTTATATAAAGTAATAATAATTGAGAGATCATGAGAAATAAGGGTATGATTGATGATTGAGAGATTATATTTAGTAAAATTATATTTTAGGTGATTGTATAAAGTAAGGGATTGCCAATAGCTATCTCTTTCCATTTTGGTGCCCCTTCTTCCTATAATATTCTAAATATCTCTCGTTGTCTTATGCTATTTCTGCATGGCCCTCTTTACCCCTTTATACAGGGCCCAGCCCCAACTTGCCTCGCCCTCGTGAAGCCTCCATCCATAGTGTTGACTACTCTCCCATCACTTCTTAGCTCATGGCTCTTATCTCCTCATTGCCACATGTGACACTCATAGTCTCACCCTCTTGTTCTCCCTTTCATCCCTTTCGGAGAACCATATCATCCATGACCTACATCGAGTCTAAAATTAAACTTCTAGGCATGTGACATGAATTGAATGATAGGGTGACCCGTTGGTCGGAAAGCATGGAGCATCTAGGTATTAGTGCACCCACCATGCAAATATTACTTACCGTTGGTGTGTTGTTTTTATGAGATCGAGAGTATGATCCTATGGCATTAAGGGTGGTATTGAGGAGTTGATCATATTATTATCGATCTATCCAATTAATACCATGATATCAATATGGTGGGGGCAAACGTACCAACATCATAGTGCCAACATGTCAGCCATATCATTGTCATTGTCATATCATCATGTCATTTTGCCCATAACACAATTAATAATTTAGTTAGACATATAAAAAAAGTAAATTTAATACTTATTTAATAACAATTGATATGAAAATAATGACAGGTTGACATATGATTGCCACATTGGTTCTAATCGAATACTACGTCGCACTTGCATATCATCCAATTGCATTCAAGAAAGCGCTCAATCAAATCAACACAATGATGTCGATAATAATGCTTAATGGTTCAAATGCCTGTTGACGCTCGAGTAACTTTCAACAATTCAGTGAAACTACCTACAATGAAATAATTGCCCACAAAATATAGATAGTCGCATATCTCTTATATTAAATAATCCAGCTATTTGACAAATAGCTTCCTAATACAAACTATTACTGTTATTTGCATTCTAACTTATCCAGCTTTTGGATAGGTTTCATCAAGTATAGTCCTGATCTAAGTTTTGCAAGTCGAATGATCAGCTCCTACTCGTTCTAGCACTGATCTTGTGACGACGAAGGTTCCTAACCAAGTTCATACACTTAGATAATTATATATATGATAAGTCAACTTAATCAATATAGGACTAAATGTTCTTATCAACATATAATCAAATTAAATACACTTAGATAATTATATATATGATAAGTCAACTTAATTAATATAGGATTAAATGTTCTTATCAACATATAATCAAATTAAATGTGAAAGTTTTCTATGCTTTCTTTCTTTTCCTTGTAAACGTAAATTCCCGAGTTGAACATGATTTGCTGTTGACTTTATTATATTCATGTGCCATATCTAATGTCTTGAACAAAGGTTTATTCCAATGGTAAGATAACCCAAGTTACTTTAATAGATTAAGTTGACCTCAAATGGTAAGATAACACAAATTTTATCGATGAAATCGATAGAAAATAATGTTGTTCGCCTCAATGCCAATAAAATTTAAACCATCCTCTATTTGAGGCATACCTTGCTTGCATCTCATAGTCCAACCATCTTTCTTAGTTATGAACGTTTGAAAAGAATGTTAGTTTCAATCATGTCATGTGTCATTGTCACTCAAGAATTAATGTTTTTTTTAATGGGATGAAACTAAAATAAAAGAAAATATATTTTTTGCTATTCTTAAAGTGAGAAATTAAGAAATTGTTACAGTGACTTACTAACCAACAATTGCTTTACAAATCAAGTTGTTGTTACCTTTGTTTTTTAAAATATTTTTTGTTTATGATTTATTTATATTTTTTTTAAAAAAATAAACATTATTGATTAGTCCAATTGATGAAAATATTATAAACATACGAATATTTATTTATGCAAAATATATAAGCTATTAATACGAAGAGTTTGACACATGAACCCCGAACGCCACGTCATCACTAATTTAACATGGACGGCTACGATTTCTTGATTTACATATTCGGGAATCTTAATGCAGATGCAAACAAAAGCATCTTCTCCACTTGATCTCATCGAACCGTCATCGTCACCTCCCTATCTCGGCTACAACAATCCCCAATCGAAAGATGGACGGCCAAGATTCCTTGATTTATATGTTCGAGAATCTTAATGTAGACGTAAAGAAAGCATCTTAGCCCAGGTCCCCAAACCACGCGTCAGAGGCACCACGCCATGCGCCGCGGACGGGCCATCTCCACCACGCGTCACCGGCTCACTCGCCGCCCCTTCCTGATCCCTTACGCTTTAAACGTTCATGACCCACCCACCTGACCCAGTGAACGGTGAGAAGACCCTTCGTTGTTCCGCAACCCCGACCACCTGGTAGCATGGCGGTGACCACCACGAAATTGGACACCGGCGAATCGCTGCACTCCACGTTCGCTTCCAGATACGTCCGGGCATCCCTTCCCAGGTTCATGTCGCCTTCCTTGGGCTGCAAGCTTTCGTTCCTTTCCTTCGTCATTTTCCGCAACAAATGCGTGAAAGAAACCATAGCGATCACTCATGTCTATATTAATCGAAGTATACCAGCGATTCAAGGAAGTGGGGAAGATACATCTCTAGCCGATGACTCTCTCGGCGGTAGCATCTGATGCCGATGATTCGGTGGCTTATACATTCGCTTCGCGATACGTTCGCGAGGCTCTTCCCCGGTTTATAATTTGTCTTTGATTCTTTGATGGTTATTATCATCGTCATTTGGATTTGATCCTGTTTTTGTGTGGTTTTGCGGTGCCGATGACAGGTTCAGGATACCGGAGCAGTCGATCCCCAAGGATGCGGCGTACCAGATCATCAACGACGAGCTGATGCTGGACGGGAACCCGCGGCTGAACCTGGCGTCGTTCGTGACGACGTGGATGGAGCCGGAGTGCGATCGCCTCATCATGGCGGCCGTCAACAAGAACTACGTCGACATGGACGAGTACCCCGTCACCACGGAGCTCCAGGTGAGGCAGCGATTTGCTTGATAGTCTCGACTCTTTTTTGAGTACATCATTTGGTTATATTTGTTTATCTATTTAAAGCCAATCTGGTAGATCAGATCGTTTCTCCTGCATAATAACCCTCGTTACTGGGGTACATGACAGAGGTCTGTGTTACCTGAAGGTGGTCGAGAGAATACTGACACGGGAATGCATCGGGATGACCGTTCCCTTACACCGGTCCTCCTTGAGAGCAACCATCTGTTGAGTGCTACAAGTGGAAGTGGAGATTAAGCACTCAGTTCATTTCTTTTCTGGACCAGTGGGGTTTCATTCGGGAACTCCATGTAACAGGGTAGGAGAACCTCAAACAAGAAAGGTAATTGAGCAATGATAGAAATGCAAATTGTTGTTCGAGGACTTTGTCTCGAGTAATTGGACAAATTGGATCCTGTAGAGGCGTAGAACTTTTGGTCCTCTGTTTTGTGTTTTTTTGCATCTTCAAATGGTCTTTTAGATCTTTCAATAGGCCAATGGCTATCAGTTGATTAGTTTCAACAAGGGTCAAGCTAACCCTTTATAAGGATCCCATGGAATTATATTCCATTTCACCGCAGTTCTATCTCAATTGAGAAAAGAATCAGGTTCACTGATTGGATCATATAGGATAAGAGTTCGGAAGCCCAATGTTGTCCCATATAGAGGTAAATGGAAACAGAGGATCTATGCAATTGATCCCAACGCTAAGAACAATACCTTCTTGTTATTGTTGGAATTGTTGACACTGGAGTTGTTATTCTGCAGTAGATTTACTGCAATGTTCTTTCTGATTCTACGAGTATTGCAGGAATTTTCCTTCACCTTTGTCGATTAAGTTTTAGCATAGTTCTTACCATGATGGATGATATAGTTTATATGATTGTTTTTGGATATGAGAATCATGCTACCAATTGAATTTATGGGTATTGGTATCTTTTGCAGAATCGCTGCGTAAATATGATAGCCCACCTTTTCAATGCCCCAATCGGGGAAGACGAAACGGCTGTTGGAGTTGGAACCGTGGGGTCTTCAGAAGCAATCATGCTTGCAGGGCTTGCATTCAAGAGGAAATGGCAGAACAAAAGAAAGGCAGAGGAGAAGCCTTACGACAAACCCAACATTGTTACCGGTGCAAATGTTCAGGTAGTAACATCCTTGGCTCATTTTGAGTATCCATGCCATCACCAAATTTTCATTTGTAATTTTATTTCATATTATATCACATGATATGTAGGTTTGCTGGGAGAAATTTGCAAGGTATTTTGAAGTTGAACTGAAAGAAGTGAAGTTGAAAGAGGGATATTATGTATTGGATCCTGCCAAGGCAGTAGAAATGGTTGATGAGAATACGATATGTGTTGCTGCCATCTTGGGTTCTACCCTCACTGGAGAGTTTGAAGATGTTAAGCTTCTAAATGATCTCCTGACAGAAAAAAACCAAGAAACTGGGTGAGTTGATTTGGTCTTTGTAGTTACATCGGACTGCCACACAATATTCACCTAAAAAGCTTTGTGTTTCTTGCATAACCTTGTGATCCACCATTCTTTTTTCCATTTGGTCTTGAGGATAAACTTACAAATGGACAAATCAGCATGTCGATTGTTCTAACTTCATAGCAGATTGACCCGTTAGTTTGTGTTCCTATTATTTTTTTCCCAGCTCTTGATATTTTTGTGGCAATGGCTCGTATCAGCTCCGGTACATGTCAATTTAGAGATGGAAAAAAACCATGAGCATAGTGTGTTGCACGATTGTTAACTAAAAGAATTGTCACTTGTGGTTATGAATGTTTACGATGGGACATGAGATCATTGCCCTTTATTTATTGAAATGAAGATATGACTGGCTATCTCTAGAAGAATTAACTTTGTTCCATGATCTGCAGGTGGGACACACCCATACATGTCGATGCTGCAAGTGGGGGATTCATAGCGCCTTTCATCTATCCTGAACTAGAGTGGGACTTCCGGCTCCCTCTGGTGAAGAGCATAAATGTCAGCGGCCACAAATATGGCTTGGTTTATGCTGGAGTAGGTTGGGTTGTCTGGAGGAACAAAGAGGATTTACCTGAAGAGCTTATTTTCCATATTAATTATCTTGGTGCAGATCAACCTACTTTCACTCTCAACTTTTCTAAAGGTATATTAATTAGTTTCTTCATTGTAAATGTTACTTTCACTGAATGTGATGTTTAGCATGGAAAATTTGTTGATGGAAACTATTCTATCTTCCCTTTCCTGCAGGATCTAGTCAGATCATTGCACAGTACTACCAGTTTATACGCTTGGGCTTTGAGGTATCTAAAATACTTACATATGTTCTTCATTAATGTCAAGATTCTATTTTCTGCTTCAGAGAATTCTCAGATTAGTTTACCATAAATTACATATTCCGAAGCATGTCGACTCCTTTTAACCACTAGGAAGATTTATTCTGCATTCTGGTTTTTGGCAGGGTTTCAGAAATATCATGGAAAACTGTACGGAGAATGCCAAGGTGTTGAAGGCGGGCATCGAGGGGACAGAGACATTCGACATTGTGTCCAAGGATGTGGGTGTGCCCCTCGTGGCATTCTCACTCAAGGACAGCGGCAAGTACACGGTCTTCGACGTATCGGAGACCTTGAGGAGGTTCGGATGGATCGTTCCCGCGTACACCATGCCTGCCGACGCAGAGCATGTTGCGGTGCTCCGCGTGGTGATCAGGGAGGACTTCAGCCGGAGTCTGGCGGAGCGCCTCGTGACGGACATCAAGAAGGTGTTGACAGACTTGGAAAACCGGTGGACGAAATCCACCATGATCGCCCATGTCAAAGCCGAGGAGAACCCGGACGGCGGCGGCGCCGTCGTCGTCAAGAAGAGCGTCAAGCAGACGCACGAGGAGATCGCCAGATACTGGAAGCGATTGGTGGATCGTAAGAAGACCAGCGGTGTTTGCTGAGCGCGGGGTTCGCGGTAGGCCGCTCTGTTCTCGAAGCATAATAATGGGTTTGCGTGTGGTTTAGTTATGGTTTGGCGATTAAAGCTGCTAAATAAATATTAAGTCCTTTTAAAGTTTTATTGCGTGTGGTTTGAGTGTGTTGGATATTGAATCCGACTTGGGTTCGTTTGTGTATCAGAAATTACAACATTATTTCTTTATATCTGATGTGATGAATTTCATATTTGTTTTTCCATTTTGAGTCTATTTACCTATATTTTCATTTTAACTGATTATTTTCCGTCCGAGTTATATATTTTAATTTCAATTTTGGTTTCGAAACAGAGTCGTCTATTTTAATTTTAATTTTTGATATTTTATCTAATTTACTATTTATTAAATTATTAAAAAAATTATCATTTGTAAGGGCATTTAGTTTTTTTTATTTTCCTTTGGAATTGGATCTAATAATACCTTCATTTATAAATTATAATATTGGTTTCATATAGATTTCTTATTTTAAACCTATTTCTACTATTATTTGATAGTTTTTAACATTAATTTATCAAAAATGAAATTAAAATATTGTTTTCATATTGATTTCTTATTTTAAATCTATTTATACTATTATTTGATAATTTTAAATCTATTTCCTCAGTGTGGGTTTGGTCTCTTGGAGAAGCAGAGACAACCACAAGCCTAAGTATTGACTTCATCCCGAGGTGGCAGAGACCGACTGCGTCAAGTAAAAATGCAACTTTTTCGGTGTAATATAAATTAATATTTCCACCAACTGCGTCCACAAATGAGAAGAAGCAGTGCCAATTAACTGGTCAAAAGGCTCCTAATGATGCAAGCCAAGCACAACTGAGATGCTCACCAATTTACGATCCATGTATTAAGAGCTAAATTGCAGTAAAGCACTCCAAATCACTAACAAAAAGAGAAACTGACCTCAATAGATTGATGTCAATCAAAAACCTTCGACATAGGAAGAACACCCTCAATATAGACCAATAAAAATACTTCGATATCTTAAAACATCCAAATCCCTATCTATATCTTCATCATTTTTCTTATACCCAACTCAATCGTTCACAGGACGACTCCTCTGATCATCTCAACTCTTTCTGCCATCACATAACCACACAAGCATTGGGGTTCTCCTCTGCACTCTGTACACAATAGTACGTGGTCATACAAGGATTGTAAGCCTGATATGCCTTGATGAGCTCTGCGATCTGTTCATTAGGATCCTTTTTCTTCTCCTCTTCCCCCTTCTTGGGTTCTTCCTTCTTCTTCTCCGGCTCTTTCGCCGGGCCGACCGAGACTATCGTGGCGCACCAGTGTTTCCGCAGCTTGCCCACCACAGCAATGGGGTCAACGATCCCGATTGCCGTGAGCTTCATGTCCTTCATGTCCATAGATATCGAATCGATCCCTATTATCGTACAGAATTATTAGTTTACGAGGAAGAAAAGTACGGTACACAGAGAAAGAGGTCCGATCGATTACCTTGAAGGCTGGAAACTGCTTTCATTGCCTTCTTCTTATCCTTGTCGTCGTGGACGTCCACTTTCACCACAACCTTCTGCCATCATGCCAAGGAATACATCTATATATTAGCCTTAACGCAGATCCAGTTAAGGAACAGACGCAGAGAGCGAGGTAGAGAAGAAGAAGTCAGAACTGGAACCAACCTGCGCTTCTGCGGACATCTTTAGGACTCTGAACTGACGGGAGGAAAGATGAACACGGTATTGGGACTGCCGGTTGTCTCGGGGAGAACGATGTGAGGTAAGCATGTGAGGAGGGAGTCTCGGATTTATGGTGGTGCGGGCAGCCAAGTCTTCGCACTGTGCGAGTCAAAGTCTCCTTGGGCGAGGAAGGTGAGAGGAGGGCTCTTCTTCTTCCTCGTGCCAACGGGGCATGGCAGCCGCCGAAACCGTTGTCAGCCCACCCTCAACATTAGCCAACAAAAGTTTAACATAATTATTCGTTAGCTGGTTTATATCATCTAACGATGACTTTGTTGACTCAATTGGTTCTTTCGATCTTGTGGATCCTAAATATCTATTTTCTTGAATGACTCACTTGCCCCTACACCTTTTAACATAAATTCTTTTATTTACCTTCATAAATTAATAATTTGGATTTAAAATATTTAATATATAGATATGTGATATCACCTTAAAACTACGATTAGGGTAATTAATAGAGTTCGGCGATAGTCATCAATTTAATACGATGAAATTGATCTTTTATTTATTGTTGTCATGTTGGAAAGAGGGAAGAAGTTTATGCATTACTCATCTGATGGTTAAATTAATATATGTTCATTGTAGGAAAAAAAAAACTTACAAAGAATCATAGCATTCAGTTTTAATTTAATAAATTCAAGATAAAAATATACCTAAAGATATTATTTTATATAATATTTATCTTATGATCAATAATTAGATATAGGAGATTGAGTGATAATCAGATTATGCTCATTATTAACATATCATATCCATTCGATCTACACGTTAGACAGAAGTCGATCCCATATTATTAGCAATATGGTATTGGACAATATCAACTCGAATCCCACAAGGTCGACTACATATTGTTGGCAAAGAAATTGACTCGATAGGACCATTACCCCATAACAGTGGACCAGATAATTTGATGCACAATCTTACTACCCATTAATGGTTGAATAATTTTTTATTCATTTTTGACATTTATCTTAGCCTCAACCCAATGATTGCTCATCACATTATAAAAATGTGCCAAGTATGTTCTTTAAAATATCTATTGCTTTTAGAGATTTTGATACTTGATCAAATCCTCTAAACTCCTTTAATGACTTAAGCATTAGAGGAACATTTTTAGGCATGCTCCTAATAATTATTTATTGGATCTTAATTCTAAACTCTTAATTAGAATTCGACTGAACATGATTTTACTTAAGTATCTCGAAATCCAAAATTTTTAAAAGCTTTGACTTGAGACCAAACATCTTATTTACATATATAATATATAAATATTAATCAATCTCACTTAACGTCCATTGTATACGATAGATTGATACGTTTTAGATACCATAATGGGATTAGATAAGATGGTATTCATTAGCCACACCCCGACATAAAAGCCTTCTCTTATAATAATCCCAGGAGATCGGATATGAATACTATCATAGATAATACTGTAAATAAAATATACGATGTAATAATTGTATATATTCATATCTTTTTATTTTATTCATGCTTTGACTTGCAATAGGTTTAACAACTCTATTTTGGTTGATTTTTATTATTATCTAATGAAAGTATACTTATTAGGGATTGACATGTCTAGTTGATGTGTTATCATATCCTAGTTGATAGCGATGCATTGATAATATAGCAATTGTCAACATATCATATCCATTCCATCGACATGTTAGATATTATCCAATCCGATAAAATTAGTAACATAGCATTCATAAGAATGTCAACCCAATCCCAAAAGATCGATTATATAATGATGATAAAAAAAGTTGACTCGATAGAACCGTTATCTCATAACTATGGCTCAAACAATTCGAGACATAATTTTACTGTTTAATGAGTGAATGATATATATATTCATTTTCAACATATACTCAATGGTCGCTCGTCACACTATCAAAAATTCTAAAGTGTGATGGAGACTCTCTCACTTTTATATTTTGATACTTAATTAAATCATCCAATCCCGGACAATTTTCTACATGATCTCGATTTGAATTCTCTCATTGCCTGACATCTCAACTATAAACTCTTAACATCCAACTTAACATAGTTTTACCTAATTTTGTGTCTTAGAATCTAAAATTCTATTCGAGTCTTATTTACATATATGATGTATGAACATCAATAATCTCACTTAGACGATGAATATGTTTTAGATATCATAATGAGATGAGATGATGGTATTCACTGGCCACGTCACAACATAAAATTTTTTTCCCACAATAATCTCAATAAACGATTCAAACCAGATAGAATGCGACTACAACCATTGCTTATGCACACGACAAAGGATTGATTTGAGTAATTGATTAATCCCAAAAGCTTATGTTTATTTATTTTCGACGATAACGAGAGAGTACAGATAAATTAATTCGAAAAGCATCCATATCTGATTCCCACATCAATGTTATCACCCACTTCACAAAGTCAATCCCGGCCAAGTCAATAATAATTCCACATATTCAACAAGTGGACCACCAGAGTGCATAATTGCGTCTTCCGTTCACCGACGTGAATTTTCTTTATTTTTATCTTTTTTATTATTTTCGGTACATAAGTGCCGGCCCATGGCCAGTTTAGGCCCAGACAGCATACGAATCCGTTTGCGGACGTGGCGAACTCCAATTGGCCGCAAAAGGGACCCACACGGGACTGGGACGTGTTGGGCTGAGGTCAGCTTACTTTGACCGACCACATCACCAATATCTATAGACACTAATCGGATGCAGACATCTGCTTCCAATATAATACGCACGCGATCGCTATCACCGATACATCCCAGTTGGGTTGCACAGTCGTGTATGACGGCGTACTAAATGTTTGACTAATCAAAATGAGTGAGAGACCCAGAAAGACCAAACATTTCTTCTCTTTGATTTTTTATTATTTAATATAAATTATTTTATTTGATAAAATTATAATATTCATATGAGATGAGAGATGACATGTATTGGATTCGACTCACAACTTAATAATTTTAAGTTTTGGAATTGAATTGATGATAAATCTTATATACGTTAATCTTGTTTTTCACATCTTGTCCAAGTTTCTTTAAAGTACATGAAGGAATTATGTGAAATCTTAGTGAAACGAATTCCCTTTTGGAAAACATAGTCAAATGAGTCCGGAGTTGATTTGTAATAATTTTAACCTACAACTGGAATTCCTTAATCCTTATTTGGATAAAAAAAAAATAGTTCTATTTATTCTGATTATGTGAGACATTTCATGAAATTATAACTCTCAACCATAATAAGCTAATTAATTTTGACTTTTCTCGAGTCTTTTGTGTACTTTTCCTCTTTGTCTCACGTTGGAAACTATTGATATTTGATTTTGACACCTTGATTGTGAATTTGGACGTCTATCAGCCATACATTTGCGTATGGGCAAATTTTTCTCTTTTTTCCTTAGGAATATTCTTCACTTGATTGATCTTTTTTTTCTTTCATTTTTCTATGACCATTCCATTAGGTCAGTCAATCCAACTACAATATTTTTACACTATGTTATCATATTTTTAATAATAATAATATATTATAATATAGTGTTTTAATATAACTTTTATAAAATACTATGTTTGGTACTTAAAAATACTATAATATAATATTTTTGTACTATATTACTGTATTTTTTTGGTATCATTGAAAGCACTATAACTTAGTGTAAAAACACTATAAGTGGATTGGTAATTATGCAATCCAATTATTCCAGATATTATGAAAAGGAAGAAAATTTAGCTACAATAAAGTTATACTATTCGAATAAAATAAAAAAGAAAGACTGTTTTTGATAATTCATCTTTTATTTATTATGCATGTTCCTTTCTAATTGACACCGAAACATATCGACGTCCTATTTTTTCCATGTCTTCTTAATCGAAACATAATATCGTATCCTATGGATTATTCTTTTATACGATATATTTTGAAGCTATACATGATCAACGTGGTTTGCATTTTTAAAAATACTTTTTGATATTTACATATTAAATATTTTGAAATTCAAACTAGTAATTTAAGATAACGATCAACATGGTTTTTCCTTTTCCTTTTGTCATTTTGTAGATGCTTACATAGGAAAATATAGGAGAAGGATTTGCATACTGTATTAAGATTTATACGGAAAAAATATTTTATGCTAAAATGATACATGAACAACGCAAGATGCGAGGACTGTAGCAGTTGGCGCGTTACTATCAAGTCAATGAAAGATTATATTAAATATGTATCGCTAATGGTGAGATTATGGCACCGTTGACTTGTCTAAGCTCGTCAATGGCACAAAATTAGGTCTTGAAAGCGTAAGAATAGCTTCCTCTCACCTTCTTGACTCGTAAAAGAAGACTTGGATGCTCGCAGTATCATTATAAATCTGAGACTCTTACATGCTCGGCTCAAATCATTCTCCCATGCCTTGTTCTTCATCTCGCTCCTCAAGTAAGTGTGCGAACGTTCCAAGTTGTAGCTTCACAGTAGTAATTCTTATCATCTCTCTCTCTCCCTCTCACTCTCTCCAAATAATATTACTTGATCTGGTTGTAGTCGGATGTGTTGAAGGTGGAGCTCCACGATGACAAGGATGAGGGAAGAAGGTAACGAGAGTAGTTTTCAGCCATCAAGGTAAAAGCTTTGTTCACCTCGCCATTCTTTTCTTGACCTTCGAACCACGTAAGCTATGTTTTCGTGCATGAACTTTAACGTGATTTTATATCATACCTGGGATCGATTTGATATCCATGGAAACGAGCCAGTTGAGATATAGGGTATACGATCTTTGTAGGCATGATTTAGTGTTTCGTAAATTAGAATTAAGAGACCGAAGAGGTTGGGAGATGAGATTGTGAGTGGAGTGAGGAGTACAATTTCTTTTTTTATTAATGAATTATTGAGGTAATTGATTGTTTATTTTCTTTTATCAATGATTTATTTTTCCTTTTTTGTGGGAATTGAGAAGAAATAATCCCAGCAAGTCTCATTGATGGCAGAGAATTGAGGATTTCTGAGAAGGAACTAATTATCGAGTGGGTATTGTGAGACAACATCGCACCTCCTTCAGGCATATTTGGTCAAACCATATCTTCGCATGACTTTGACCAGTTCAACTTTAATAGTCAAATCGCAATTTCTTGGTCTTCTTTTATTTGGTCAACCAGCTGCCTTCACACTTGGACATGGAATCAACTATCAATCATAGCTTTTTTTAGCAGTCCAATTGGCCACTTGATTACATCACAAACATAGTCTAAAATAGTATAGAAACTAAATTGTAATAAAAGTAATTTGATGTCGGAAATGATATCCAAGATGATTGTTTATCACTTATTAGCAGATCTACTAATAAAGTCAAATTTATAGTTGAGTCAAGCCTTTATTATTGTCTTCCTCCAACCAATCATCACCTAATAGTGAAGTATAATACATTTTGTCGCCCATCCCGTAGTTTGGTAAATAAAAAAAAAAAAAATTCAACGGACTCAAGAAAATATTGACACAGACGATAAATAGATCGAACATATAAATAGAGTTTTATCAAAGACTTAATTCATCCTTATTCTTAGACCTCAGGATGAGAAGAAAAAACCTTCAACCGAAGACTCCTCAATGTATCTGTGCATTTGAGGAAGCTGAAAACATGAGAATCAAGCACTGGGGTTCTCCTCGGCACTCTGCACGTACTAGTACGTGGTCATGGCATCAGCATCCTTTTTCTTCTCCCGTTCTCCTTTCTTGGCCTCCTTCTTCTCCGGATCTGTTGCCGGCCCGACCATCTCGGCGCACCAGTGTTTCCTCACAGCTTGCCCACCACATTCATGGGGTCAACGATCCCAATTACAGTCAGCTTCTCGTTCTTCATGGCCATGGATATCGAATGGATCGCTGTTAGGATACAAAATCACGAAGAGGTAGATTACGAGGCACAAAGAGAAAGAGGTCTGATTGATCACCTTGAAGGCTGGAAACTGCTCTCATTGCCACCTTCTTGTCCTTGTTATCGTGGACGTCCACTTTCACCACAACCTTCTGCAATCACACCGAGGAATACAACTGTTAGAGATCCAAGCTAAAGAACACAAGGAACTGGTAATTGTTGCCGTAGCAGCAAAATTTCTATTTTATTGTATTAGAATTGGAACTTACCTGCATGTCAGCTGACATCTTCTTCAACAACGAGAGGCGTGGATGAAGGAAAGCTACCACAGTGATGATACGAGGTAAGCAAGTTGAGTCTCAGATTTATTGTATGGGTTGAATAATCTGTGAATTTTATTTAACTTAAATTATTGATCAAAATATTTAAATTTAAATTTATAATTATATATTATTAAATATTTATAAATTAATCTTAATTTTATCCATTTTCGATACAGATGTTACATTTATAATATTACGAGCAACTAAAATTATTTTGGTGGACGACTCAAAGGCATCTTCCTCGTGAGGAAGGTGAGAGAGGAGGCTCCGACTCTAATGATCGCTACAGTCTATTCTCATCGTTAAAACCCACATTTAACAGTATTAACTCTTATCTTCTCTTAAATTCACCTATGTATGTATTTCCTATTAATATTAATTTTGATGGTGGTGAACATTCGAGAGGTAAATCTAGAGTGTCGCTTGATCGACAGTCCAGGGCAGGACAGCATTCGGGTCTGTTTGACGACGTGGCGAACTCGGACTGGTGATACCGACGTGACGTCACCCGATCAGTCGACGTTGGTGTCAGCCAATCCGATTTCCAGAATAGGATCGGTATGCATGCGAAAGCATGGATGGTTCTAGAACGCTGTATTGGTTCGACCCACTGCCGATGAGAGAGAACCGAACCTGATTTGATTGGATTTAGTCCAACTTGGATTCCAATTTGGCCGAGTTCGAGTCAGGTACCCAAACCTGATTTCGTGTTTTTATTATCTTTAAGAAGATCGATTTTGCTAAACATATGTTTCCTATCTGAATTCCTGTGAAATGAGTGCATCACTAAACCTTGTGGTTTTGAATGATTCGAGGCGAAGGAGACGACCTATATTAAGAGTGAAGAAAAGCTGTAGAGCAGTAAGCTAAACACACTTCGCTGGATCTGCATGCATGAGGTAGATCACTGTATCGCCTGAAATGGGAAGATTACTCAGTGAGCAGCCTTTCCCTTGTCTTCTCCTTGGCGACGGAGGACCGGCATGGGAGCTGACCTCGCCTTTGGTGCAGTCGACGATACTAAGAAGCCCACGAGACACTTGACGATCCTCTTCAGTACCTGCCCCCTATTTGGTATATACCGCGGATGGTGGTCCGGTCTGGGGATTGGATTCGGCTTCTCTCCTTCTCCATGACTGCGGACTGCCATCGGTAGGAGATTACGGCCTCGGGGATCCCGCTTTTTCTCTCTCTTTCTCGCCTATTACTAATATACTTACAGGTGGGCAACGAAAAACGAAGTGGGTTCTATGATTCTGTGGAAGTTTTCTCTGCAGCTTCTTCGGCGCTCCTTCGTGACGGTTGCTCGATCACCCAGTTGAGATGGGCACTCAGTTGCAAGCACAGTGAGCAGGAGCATGATTTCGAGGAAGACGCACGGAGCTGGGGCGGAAGAGTGATAAAGTGCTTGCAAGTTAGTGTAGGTTTCTTCCAGCCTTTCTCTTTCTGCGGAGTGTAGAAACAATGGGAAGGAAAGAGAATGCAAAGAAGCACAGATGTGAACTTAAACCTTCTGGAAATAAAACAAATATAATTCTCTCCACGCGGAAATGCTTAGACGTTACCAACCATGTCAAAGCTAGTGCACAATTTTCAAGTTTGTCATGTAGGATCGAAAGAAACACGTAGTCGTTCTCGATATCAATGCACATCTTGTGTATAACGATCCTGAATTCAAACTATAAAAGATACCTCAAGTGTGTTTCTTAAGATATTAAAAAATTCTTAGGGTTTTTAAGCATTTAGCTTTAGAAGACTTAGCACTTATCGATATCTCATTTTCTAGACTAACATTAGAATCAAAGGGAATTTGTTGAGGATGCTCGTATGTAGTTATACAAGATTTGAAACTGTTGTGCTCTTCATACCATCGACCGAGAGTTGTCATAGCTCGGTTTTGACTCATAGGCGTGAAGTCATATAGGTCGCCATTGTAGTGATCTAACAGGGTGGTTGCCGCGACATCGAGGTGTTCGTGGTGGCTTGGAGGTGGCTTTAAAGGGGACTCCGGCTTTCTAAGGTGATCTCAAGATTGGTCCAAGGTGGGCGCTCTAGTCACCTCAGGGATCCTACACTAAAACAACATTGGGTGGGGGGGGGATTTTCCGACCCGACCCTTCTAACACTCAAGTTACTATTGTGGAGTTGTGGGGGTGAATAACATATAGTGAGAGAGATCTGACCCTTGGGCACGTGTTAGGGTTCGGCTTTATGTTAGTCATAGGTGCCCAACAGGTCAATCACGTGAGTGATGACACATGTGATTTGATACGAAATTTTTTTACTTATTATATTTTGGCATATATCACTTTATATTAACTATTGCATATATGTATATATATATTGTGATGTCCTTGGATTGGTACAATGAGAATCGGATCGTGATGAGATCACGATAATGAGATCGATTCACCTTTAAACACAGATCATAAATAATCCCGGTCATAGGTTACTCGAGAGGGACATCGTGATAACCGGACAGACTGGTGTGTTGTATACCCGTCCATATGATAGATGCAGCTAGTCTCATAGCTATTTATGTGGGGACACTAGGGATACAATACAGGTGCTCATTGGAACATAAGTTTACTGATTGATCCGCTTACGGAATGCTGGATGGTTGATGATGCCTTATTATTAGACAGCAATTCCATAGTCCTAGTGATGTATCTGGTCCTTAGACTTGAGACACTAATAATGTCTCGTATGCGTGCTCCACTCTTTGATACCAAACTTATAGGTTTGACTGTCCCAGATCTAGTACAACTGGTCATTGAGAGTGATAGTTGACCTTACGAGGGCTATTGAGTGTCGATAGAGGAGCATCCACTCTCGATGTCATGAGGGGAATATCTCATGTATTCTTGCTCAGACAAATCCCTGGCCAGGGTCATTCGGGTTGAGAGAGAAAGAGTTCTTCGGGAGAATCCGATTAGAGCGAGACTTGAGTAGAAACCATATGGGTTTGACAGCACCATGCTTAATATACTATCTTTGGGATATTAGATGGATGAGTGACTATAGGTACACGGTAACTGAGGACAGACAGGTCCAATGGATTGGATTCCCCTGTATCGTCTGAGGGCTACGGTGTAATGGCCTAGTACGTTCGTAGTCGATGAGTCGAGTGAATTATTACAGAGATAATAATTCACTAAGTTAGAATGAGTTCTGATATATATAACTCACGGCCAGCTCGATATTGGGCATAGAGGGTCAGACACATATGGTAGGCATTGCGATGAGTAGATGTTCGGATATGAGATATCTACCGGAGCCTTTGTCTTATTGGATATCCAATAACCCCCTAAATTATTGGATCCCATGGACAAGATCCAATAAGAGCCCATGAGAGATTATTGGATAGAAATCCACTAATCTAAAAAGGCTTGGGTAATTGGATGCAGATCCAATACCCACTATGGGAGGATCAATTGGGATTTGATAGAGGACCTCTATAAATAGAAGGGATTCAGAGCCTCATAGGCTAGAGTCTTTGCTTGCATCTCCTATTCTCCTCCCCCTCTCCATCTCAAAGCAGGCCTGGAGTTTTAAGGAGCGTCGTCGCAGCCCTGCTGTATGGATCACCGCTAGAGAGGATGATGCTTAACCTCCTTCACCATCTCCTAAAGATCTACAAGGAAACAAGGATATACGGTCTCCCTAGGTAACACAATCTACTCTATACGCAGTTTTAAGTTTTGCGGATTTTGCGCACCAATATTTGCATAACGACAAACATCTCTTTGGGAATAGGGGATTTTATTTTTTTGTTCTTCCGCTACGCATGTGATGTCACCCCCAAGATTTTTCAACATTTTATACTTGGGAGGCTGAGGAAACCATTTGTAACGACCTCAATGCCTTCTTCTTGTCATTTGTCCACATGAGCACTAATCCAAATGACTCCCTACGACCTATCACTCATAAAGGCCGACCAAGGGGGGAGGAGATCTGATCGACCACTTGAGGATCACTGCCCTAGGCGACCGAAAGGATTAGCCTGAACGGCCTCCCGTGGACTATTTTCTATGGGTGCTGATAGGTCGTTACCTCCCCCATGTTGTTGTTAAGTGGCGGTTGATTTGGCCTTTGTCCCCCACATCAACTCCTCTATGATGGCCAACTAGCGAGTCATGATTGATGCTAGAATATTCTCTATCATTTGTTCTTCCTCTTGAATGCATGTCTCGAGGCTCTTGCAAAAAGGTTTGAGGCACGTCGTTCAGCCTTCTCGTTGATTGAGGTATCCTTTCACCACTTAAGTTCTATCAATTTGGATATCTCAAGTACATTAAGTTTATACTTCCGCCATAGAGGATATCTTGGTGTGGTTCAGATTTCTCGACTTACACACCTTAGGCTCATTTGACTCAGAGCCTCCACTATAGTAGAATCTTAGCATGGGTCAAATTTTTCGACTTACATGCTTGGGGCACATTTAATCCAAAGCCTCAATTGTAGTGGAAATCTTGGTATGGGTCGAATTTCTTGACTCACATGTCTTGGGCATATTCAGCTCGGAGCCTCTGCTGTAGCGAAAATCTTGGCATATGTCATATTTCCTGATTCACATGCCTTGGGTGCAGGAAAATCTAAAGGCGACATCATATGTACAATGAAAGAACATAAAACAAAACCTTAAATTTTTCATAAAGGTGTCCACGCATGAGATAGATGTATTTTACCTATGAAGAATATATATCCCTTAATCCTTATATATATGTAAGAAAGGATGAAGGAAGTCAAGCGTCCTCCTCTTTATCGATGATCCACACAACAGGGTTATGACGATGCCCCTCAAATCTCTAGGTATGTTATTTAAGGGGGAGAAGGGGAGAGGAGAATAAGAGGTCGCATCCAGGAAGCCCTAACCGATGGGCCTTTAGTGTTGGGCTGACAGCCCATAGTGGGTTCAGCCCATAATGGGCTTTATCAGCCCATAGCCCACACCCCTTTGACCTAACCCTAGATCAATATAAGGGGGTGTGGTGGCTGCATTTTGCAAAAAAGGTGGCTACATTTTTGGGAGAAAAACTGTAGCAACGTGGAGATCTTTGCAACAGCAAAGAGGAGAAGAAAAAGAAAAAAAAATAAGAAAAAGAAAGGGAAGAAGACAAGGACAACGCAGAGAGACTATTCTCAATCATCTAGCAGTGTTCTCATCTCAGGTTAGATCAAATCATAGTAGATTCTTACTGTGATTACTTGGGGAGAATTAGGGAGGATTTAGATATTGTGCACAGTGACGTGATCCTTGTATCCCAGTTATTCTCTTGTGATTGTTGCTAGGGTTTAGGGCAAGAGATTGAGATTTATATATTCATTATTCTCATAGTGGATTATCTCTAGTTTGCCCTGTGGTTTTTATCCTTCACATTGAAGGGGTTTTCCACGTATATCTTGATGTTCTATTTGATTGTGGTTCCATTTAATTCCGCTGCATGTTATGATATGCTATTATTTGTTCATATACAAAAATTATTTCTCTTTATATCCCATCATGGCCAACAATTGGCGATCGACTCGGGTGTCCTTTATGCTTTTGTTTCCACTTTTAGATACTTCTCTTTCTTCTTTCCTTTATTATTATTTTTTTCCCTCTGTTATAAACTTGTTTCAGCATTTGGATTTTATGAGTGCTTAATGCATTATTTTCTACTCTCTTGCTTTTGACTGATTAGTGGAGTTCTTCGAAGAACTATGTTGAATGTTATCCGAACGGTAGCTATTACAGACGGTTGCGGTTTAAACCGCAAAGACACAGGTATAAACTGCAGGTACCGATAAACTTTGTTGTAGTGTTCTCTTCTTCTTCTTCTTCTTCTTCTTCTTCT